>OZ005740.1:104472362-104529672 GCA_963930735.1 Dioctria linearis | reverse complement strand
GCACTTTTACACCTGTGTGGCAGTACTAATTGCGTGTGGATTCTAGATTTCTCAATTTATTTCTCCAATTTGCTCTTTCTTGCTTCCACGTTTTCTTCTCTTTCCCAGTCATTGACGTTCAATAAAATTCAAATTTTTTAAAATCTTTAATTAATCATTGAATTAATTGACGAACGATTTATTTCATTGAAAGCACCGCGTTGACTTTTATTAATTGAGTGGTTTGGGTCACGGAGAAATTAACGTGACAGTTCATTTTCGCGATTTTACTTGAGTGCGCGACAGGTGACTTTCACCTGAGTTTTCGAGTGTTTTTTAGTTTTATTTTCAGCTTTTTCTCAAGTAATCGTCGTGGGACACCCTTTGGGAGTTATCTGTGGCAATAGATCGTGGATGCCAGTGAAGTTCCAGCGTTAATTCAAAGTTAAAAGTAAGTCGCAAATTACCTATCATTGCAAGTACATTTTGGTTAATTTACGCTTTTTTAAAGTGTAAAACAATTTCAACTTTGTTTTTCTATGTTCCTTGTGTTTTGTAAATGTGTTTTTCAACATAAATTTGCAATGAATTGAAATATTTGCCGTGTTTTTGCTCATTTTGGTTTTCGTGTTGTTGGTTTGTTTACATTTTGTTGCGGCTTTATTTTTGTGTAAAAATGCTTTTAATTTGTATAATTGCATCTTTCTTTTGACATATTCTAATTGTTTTTAACTAGTTTAATTAATTTGTCTCTCTTTTTTGTTTCTTATAAGTTCATTCCTGTGTTCCCGTCATCCAGTTCACCGTGGAAAACATCAGCTGTCGGATATCGCAGTAGGATGCTATGTAATTATTTTAATAAATGAATTTTTAGTAATTTGTGTTTATTTGTGTCATTTTAGGTGCAGTGGTACACAGGCTAGCTGGCTGAACATTCTCCCGCCTGTTGAACGGTTACGTTCAATACGAATAATATGTTTCTTAAAAAAAAGATTCTTTTTTTTGTGAGAAAATGAAATAGTGCTTTACTTAATAAATATCTTTTAATACTTTTAATTCATGTTAACTTCAATACAATACTATTCAACTCCTTTTGGCAACTATTCAACTTGCGTATAAAGTCTTAATTGACAACCTTATTATCTCCGTTAGTTTGTTAGTTCATTTGCTTATTAACTATTCAACTTTTTCTTAGTTAATACTTTGAATTCACTTCTAATACTGAACATAAATAAATTGTTTTATAAAACTTAACTTGTATGAATTTTATTTCACATTAAATTTTGCTCGTTTTTTTCTTTGATAGCGATGGAAACGAACCCTGCCATCACTGTACACGTGAACTTTAACTTCATATCTGTCAGGTAAATTTACCTTGAATTCCTTGCTTCTGGAACGTTGAATTTTTTCGAAGTCTATACGGCGTAGTACGTTGTTTGGCAAATAAATGTCTTCTCTTTCACGAATGATAAACTTCGGAATGTCGTTATCCATTCGCATTCGAATCTCTTTTATAGTGGCTCATCGGACAACAGACTCCTTTTACTAACTAACATACGCTCCGTTAATATTTACAGCGCGGTCATAATCTCGAGGCTTCTTGACTGTTGTCGATGTTGATTGCTGAGGTTGACTTAGTGTGGCTATTGTTCGGCTCTCCTTCATCAGATGGTGGTGGTTGGGTCTTCTCGGCTTTCTTTGGCAGTCCGGTCAATATGTCAAAGCCTGGTTCTGAAAGAAGTCTCCGGATCGGGCTGTTGGGTAGCGAAAAGTAGATTGAAATGCCACCTAATGTTTTTAGAATTCAAATGCTACACCACTTCTTGTGTAGCTTCCTTGAAGGCTCGCGCAATATCTCTATTCATGATGTTTTCTGCACCCTTGAAATTTGTGCCGCAATCAGAATAAATATCAGTGCATAATCCACGTCTGGACAGAATTCTTTTGAATGCAGCAACGAATGCGGCTGCCGTCAAATTGGATACTAACTCCAGGTGTATGGCTTTCGTAGCCATACAAACATACACACAAAAATATCCTTTATTTATTCTTACAGCTCTGTGAGGAGATGTCTTTAAATCAACAGGGCCGGCATAGTCAACGCCTACATGCGAGAATGGCTTCGAAATGTTAACTCGCGGAGCTGGGAGATTTCCCATTAATTGTGATCTCACTTTCTGTCGATACGTCACACATGTTTTACATTGGTTTATTCTACGTGCAATAGTTCTTTTTGCATCCAGAATCCAGTACATGTGACGACTCGTGTTCAATGTTAATGCGACTCCTCCGTGCAATGTATCACTATGTAACTGATCTATGATTATATCTGTGACGTCATTATTCTTCGGAATTCGGAAGATGATCGGATGCTTCCTGGAGTTGGCTATGTTGGCATGTTCGAGTCGACCTCCCAATCTTATTAATTCGTGATCATCCAGAAATGGGTTGAGTGATAATAGCTGACTTTTTTTTGACACAGTTTCACCTGCCTTCAAAGAGATATACTCCTTAGGAAATGTGGTTATTTGAACTAATTTTAATATTGTGATACGTGCAGCTTCCGGCTCCCCTAGCAATAGTGGACCAATTCTTTTCATCGTATTTATGCGGCAGTTATTCATGAATCGTTTTATTGTTGCAACTACTCGAATTAATTTAACGATAGAAGAATATCGTACCAAAATGTCTGGGTTTGATTGAATGTGGAATGTTACTGGAGACTGCCTTTTTGCTTCTAATTGTGGTTGAGTGGATGCTATGTTGGATTTTGGCCAATGCTCCTCTTTTTAATATGCCAATCAGGACCATGTCACCACACTTTGTTGGTTATCAATTTATTGGCAGAAAC
Organism: Dioctria linearis; assembly: GCA_963930735.1. Lineage (NCBI taxonomy): Eukaryota > Metazoa > Arthropoda > Insecta > Diptera > Asilidae > Dioctria > Dioctria linearis. The sequence continues at coordinate 104,526,842 of OZ005740.1, read as the reverse complement.
TCCTCTTGAGGCAATGTCAGCTGGATTCCGGTTTGTTGATATGTGCCGCCAATGTTCTGGGTTCACTGCATCCTGAATTTCCACTACTCGGTTGGCAGCATAAGTTTTCCATTTAGCTGGATGACTTCGGATCCAATGAAGAGCTATCATGGAGTCTGACCAAGCATCACAACGCATCACAAAATCCATGCACTTGAATGCTCGGGGCTGAGTTTATGGTACATACCCAACGTGGTATTTTCAAAATTTTTAAGTTTTCTAGTGAGACTTTAAAATTCTGCCACTGTAATGCTATGATTTCGTCTACTGTCGTATCATATTGATATCCAGCTATCCATAAGGTTTGGATCAACAATTTTGCCACAATTATCACGGGTGCAATCAAACCCAGCGGTTCGTATAGCATTGCTACTTCAGAAAGAATTGATCTTTTCGTTGTTGCTTTTTGCTTAAGCCTGGGTGTTACAGCGAATGAAAAATAATCTGAAGCGGGATGCCACTGTATGCCCAAGGTTTTAACGACCTCATTTTTATCAAAATGTAAAATATTCTGGGATTCTCTGTGGAATTTGTTCCAACAGTTCTACCTTGTTATTAGACCATTTACGTAAATTGAAACCAGCCGTTCTTAGCATATTGATACATTGGCCTTGAAGATCTTTAGCTGCTTCGATAGTGTTTGCTCCCGTCAATAAATCATCAACTTAAAAATCTGTGACAACAGCTTTGGATGCCAAAGGCCAATTGTGTTTTTCATCGGTTCCTAATTGCTGCAATGTTCGTATTGCTAAATACGGGGCAGAGGAAGTGCCAAATGTCACAGTTTTTAAACGATAATCGTCGATGAGTTTGGTTTCTGGATTCTGCCAAACGATTGTTTGAAATGGGCGATGTTCAGGATTGACCAAAATCATTCGATATAACTTTTCGATGTCCGCTGTGATTCCTATTTTATATTTCCCCCATTTTAGAAGTGTCGAGAATAATTTTGGTTGAATTGAGGGTCCTACGAGTAAATGTTCATTTAGTGATTTACCTTTAAAGCTCTTTGCCGAGGCGTCGAACACTACTGTGAGTTTCGTAGTTGTACTCTCTTTGAAAACTGCATGATGAGGAATATAGTAAGCATCGGGAACTTCATTGACTGCGGGGTCTATTCTCTCCATGTGTCCAAGTGTTATGTATTCATTTAACCAATTGGCGTATTCCCTTTCCAATTTTGTATCGCTATTGAATTTTTCCCTTAAATGAAGAAATCGTTTCAATGCTAAATTTCTGGAGGGACCAAACGTAGGTTTATTTTACTGGCAAATGGAAGTTTCACTTCATATTGCCCGTTTTCTAGTCGACGGTATGTCTCTTGAAAGATCCTCTTGCATTCCTCGTCGTCTGGCTTAAGTATGGGCTTATTGACAACCTCCTCGGCCTCCCAAAATTTCTTCAGTTGTTGGCTTATATTGTCCAATGACTGGTTGATCACTGTAAAGGCATCGACCTTACGTACTGGTGATTCGGGTGCATTTCCTACGATTATCCATCCAAAGACGGTATTGACAGCTACTGGTGCTTTCTTGGGTCCTCTTTTCAAACCATCCAATAGAATACTGGCGTATACTTGAGCTCCAAGGAGTACATCGATCGGGCCTGGCTTCCAATAATTAGGATCTGCTAACTCAAGACTCCTAAGATGGTCCCATTGCTTCATTTGAATAAGAACCGTTGGTAATAAGTCAGTAATCTTGGTAATTACTACCATATTCACATCTAAATCTTTACTTTTGCAGTTGCAAAATGGTAATTTCACGTTTACTTAATGGTTGGGCCATGCTGTCTGACTTTAGTTTAGCCCTGCTATTTCTATGTGGGTGGGCCTTTCCTTCAAACTTAGTCGCTTGCCGGTGGGTTTTGTAATAAAGGACATCTGCGATCCTGGATCTACAAGGCAGCAGTACTATCGCTTTACCATCTCGATCCTTAGTGGTAACCAATGTTGTGGCTAGTAGTGTATTGTGCACTTCTGTTGCAAGGAAAATTTTTATATCTTCCCCATATTCAATGTGATTGCTGGATGCTTGATTATCACCTGCCTTTTCGTTGTCTTGATATGCGCTTTGTTTGACGTTGCGGAATACTTCTGTACTGTGGTGATGTCCTGTTATTTTCCCTTTAAAATTTGTAGGTATGTGTAGCAAGGTATAGTGTAATCCCTCGCAGTTCTTGCATCTCCGGCTGTTCATGCATTGGCTAGCAGCATGGCTGTTCGAGAAACAGTTGAGACATCGACCTGATTCTTCAATACACTTTCTTTGGATTGACGGAGTCATCTTGTTGAATTTTCTGCAGACCCCTACGTAATGTCCGCCATTGCATGCGGGACACTTGCTTGCATTTACTACATGGTATGCCTTTGTTGATTGGATTGGCGTCTTAACGTTCACAGAATGTGACATAGATTCTAATATTCTGAATCTGGTTTGTAAGAACCTTTGGAATTGCTCCAATTTTGGCAGCGTTACGGTATCACCCAATTGTTCCTCGCAAAGCCTCAGCGTTACGAATGGTAATTTTTGAACTAGTAAATATAGCAGTAATGTATCCCATGATGATACGTCTACTTCCAATACTTTTAGTTGTTGCAAGCTTTCCTCCGTTGTATCCATGAGCAGTTTTATGCTATTACTGTTTTCTGTAGTAAGCTTTGGTTGTTTAACTAGAATTTACAATTGAGTGTTAACGAGAACTCTTTTATTATCGCAGCGCATCTTAAGTTTCTCCCAAGCTGGAGCATAATCCTCTGCAGTGATGGGAACATGTCTTAATAGTCGCTCTGCTTCGCCTGTAAAGCATCCTTTTAGATGATGAAGTTTCTAAACTGCAGGTATTAGTGGATTATTATGTACTAAAGACATAAATAAGTCGTAAAATGACCTCCAAGATGAAAACTCTCCATTGAATTTTGGTAGATTTATGCGAGGTAACTGGCTGTGATTAGTAGTATGTATAATGGTAGGAATTGCTGATGTACTAGGTGCATCTTGGTTTGGAGACCTTTGAACTACTCCATCAGTTACCTCCGCTAAATATTCTATATATTTGACTTCCAATTCTGAATATTTGTGGTCTGTTATGTACTCATGTGTACATGTTTCTTTTGATGCTAGAACAACTTCCCTGAACTTTGTATCACTAGCATCGAATTCTGCCCAGATTTTCGGTAAGCTCGGCAGTTGGTTTTCATAAAAACTCAATGTTCTTTTTTCTATTCTTGTTTTCTTCGCATTTTTAATTGAATTCTCCAATTTGTCCGCCAGAACTGTTTGTTTGATAAACAGTTGCTCCATTTCATAATTTTGCAACTTTCAAATAAATAGTAGCTTAATTATGTTTAGTGGAAGGAAATTATCGAGGGATAATTGCAAAGGAGTTTTCTAAGGTAAAATAATTGCCAAATATTTTTCAAATTGTGTAATAAATTTGAATTAAAGTCCTGATTGAATTACAGCACAATTAAAAACAATAAAGCAAAACGTGAGTTTCATATATCCGGATTTGAAGGACCAATAAATGTGCGCAACCTTTTTAAATTTGTAAGATTTATTAAAAGTATGTATACAAATCTTCACACCTAGATTCTGAAAAAAAAAATTAGAAAAGATACGGATGAAGTGCTGGGTTTTGTGAATAACAACACAAAATAAGTCGTATGAAACTTTCAATTCATTAATGTTTGTTGCTAACAAAATTAGCTTATCTAAAATGGCCATGCTAACTAATTCAATATTCAGAAACATTATCAATGAGAACAAAAAGACTGTTTATAAAAATGTGAGAAATTAATTGACTTTGAAAAATATTTGGCACTTGTATTAATAGGAAATGGAATGGTTAAATCGGAAAACAAAAAAAAAATCAACAAGCAAAAATTAAAATTGGAAAACAAAAAATTATAATGAACTGATCGCAAATAAATCGAAGAAACATTAGTAATAAAAATCGCCGAAAATCTGAAAAAAACACAAAAAATTATTTGCATGTCGTCGAAGACTTGCGCAGGAACAGCAGTAAATTTTGCCACCAAATAGTGCAATTTACCGCAACATCCACACACAAGAAATTTTGACCGCTTGCTGTTGATTAGCCAAAATCCAATAAATTGCAGAAGATACGCCTTTAACCACTTGGCAAAAACTAATCGAGTGAAATTGCTCTGTGCACGTCCTCTTTATAGCCCTCAGCAAGGGAAATATTGAGAATGGCTTCTTATTCCTAATCACAAGGTAAAAAAATGGTAAAAATGTAGCATCCATAATTATAATTTGATTTTCTTTATTTATTTAAATTTTCATCTATATAAACGTGGCTTAGAAATTTGATGCACCTTTATTACGATTTTATTGTTTATTTCTTTCATTCAGAAAATTAATTTATTAAGCATTAAATGCATAATTCGATTCTGAATTTTCTGCTAAATTGCACTTTTACACCTGTGTGGCTGTGGCAGTACTAATTAGGAATGTTCACGATATTATCAATTACCCGATATATCGATATTTTAATCAAAATATTTCGATAATTCTTATCGATATTTACTTTCCGATATATATCGGTTATCGATATTTTCAAGCCGATATTTATTTTAGCCGAAGCCCGAATTCAATATTTCAATTACTGCCGATTTTCGGAACACAAACCAAGACATTACGTATTTCTGTCAGCCGAGTAGCGCTGCCAACTCTTTTTTTGTAGATCCGGCTAGATCTACTTAAAAAACTGCCTAAATTTCGGCTAAAATTTTCTTAAAATCGACTTGATTTTTGACTGAAATTTATTGGGGCATCTTAAAGCGGCAACCCACACGCTTCAGTTTTAGAGAAGGAATTTTCTGGCCTTGTGCCTAGACGCGTTATCACAATAATTTTTCTGCACTGTATTCCCTTTTCTTACTTATATGATTACCACGTTCACTGTGTAAACAAGTAACAATTTTTGATATAAATAATAACGGCATCAGAAATTCACAGCACCTAATGAGAACTAAATTGTTATATTATCACCTCAAATCTCTGGTAAAGAACTGCACAGTTTCGAAGCTTGGTATCTCAAAAATTGGCACAAAGTGAATATGTATACATATATTGCATGCTATGTTACTACGAATCAAATTAAAGGTATCGCCGGATACTATCGAGTGGTGTACTTTTTTCCTGATTCGGAAGACTTTCTTGGAACGTTTTTTTCGTCGGAAACCTCATTTTCATGCATTTGGGTAACATACACCACAGTTACTACATTTCGCATGTATTTTTTCCGTTATTTTTTTCAGGGCATTAGTGCTCTTGTGAACATTTTTGTCATAGGAAATCATTTTCCATGACGCACCAATTTCGTACAATCACGAGCGAAAAAAATGGTCTCGCCGAGTACTATCAGTATCGCACTTGGGTAACACACACCCCAGTTACTACATTTCGCATGTATTTTTTCCATACTTTCTTGCAGGGACATTAGTGCTCTGTTGTGAACATTTTTCTCATAGGAAGTTATTTTCCACGACGCACCAATTTCGCATAATCACGAGCGAAAGAAAGTGGTCTCGCCGAGTACTATCAGTATCGCACTTGGGTAACATACACCCCAGTTACTACATTTCGCATGTATTTTTTCCGTTCTTTCTTTCAGGGTCATTAGTGTTCTGTTATGAACTTTTTTTTCATAGGAAGCCATTTTCCACGACGCGACGCATCGATTTCGCACAATCGCGAGCGCAAAAATGTCCATTTTATCCAAGAAAGTCGCTCAAAATACATCCGATCGCCGAAGCTTTCCCCCGCTTAATAGTAAAATTGTTGTTAATAATATATGTTCAAAGTATCGCATTGCGTCGTGTAAGACATTTAGAGCAGTTTTTAAACAATTTTCAGTCTCATTTTAGGATTTTTTTCAATGTGTACATACAGAAATTTCAAATTTTCAGTTACAAGGTTGAAATCCGATATATCGATATTTCTCGAACATATTATTACTATATCGATAACAGTTAAAAATATCGTACGATATATCGGATATCGCGATATTGGATGGCAAGTTACATTCCTAGTACTAATTGCGTGTGGATTCTAGATTTCTCAATTTATTTCTCCAATTTGCTCTTTCTCGCTTCCACGTTTTCTTCTCTTTCCCACTCATTGACGTTAATTAAAATTTAATTTTTTTTTAAGTATTTATTAATCGTTGAATTAATTGACGAACGATTAATTTCATTGAAAGCACCGCGTTGACTTTTATTAATTGAGTGGTTTGTGTCACGGAGAAATTAACGTGAGAGTTCATTTTCGCTATTTTACTTGAGTGCGCGACAGGTGATTTTCATCTGAGTTTTCAAGTTATTCTTCGTTTTTATTTTCAGGTTTTTCTGAAGCAGTCGTCGTTGGACACCCTTTGGGAGTTATCTGTGGCGATAGATCGTAGATGCCAGTGAAGTTCCAGCGTTAATTTAAAGTTAAAAGTAAGTCGCAAATTACCTGTCATTGCAAGTACATTTTGTTTAATTTACGCTTTTTTAACGTCTAAAACAATTTCAACTTTGTTTTTCTATGTTCCTTGTGTTTTGTAAATGTGTTTTTCAACATAAATTTCCAATGAATTGAAATAATTTCCGTGTTTTTGTTCATTTTGGTTTACGTGTTGTTGGTTTGTTTACATTTTGTTGCGACTTTATTTTTGTGTAAAAATGCTTTTAATTTGTATAGTTGCACCTTTCTTTTAACATATTCTAATTGTTTTAACTAGTTTAATTAATTTGTCTCTCTTTTTTGTTTATTATAGATTCATTCCTGTGTTCCCGTCATCCAGTTCACCGTGGAAAACATCAGCTGTTGGATATCGCAGTAGGATGGTATGTAATTCTTTTAATAAATGAATTTTTATTTATTTGTGTTTATTTGTGTCATTTTAGGTCCAGTGGTACACAGGCTAGCTTGCTGAACACAATTTTTATAATGTCACGTGATCTATAATTAAAACGACTCTGCTGGTAACGCAGGGTCTTGTAGTTTAATATTAAGGGTATTGCGCTTACCACGGGTGGGGGCGCAAAGTAATAACTAGATAATGCTGCTACTTGAGTTTTTTAATCAAGACTGTAATTTTTCTTACAACTGTACTGTCTTTATTATAATCAAAGTTTACAAACTGAGCAACTTTGTATAAAATGAACTTAATACACTTAAAATGAATTGAAATGAATTTAGAGAACTGTCTAGTAAGCAATATTGTCTGGAGTTCAATACATATTGGGAACAATTGCTTATTTTGCGCAATTTGCCTAGTAAGCAAGAGTTCAATAATTACTGCGAGCAATTATTGCTTATTTGTTTGATTCTAGGTTTTTTTTTACCTTTTTATAGATATCTATATGCAGTTTTATTTAATATGATTTTCTGCATGTAATTATATTGACATTTATATTTAGGTTTGAACATTCTGTCGCGGACTCGGTGATGAGTAAAGATTGAGCTCCGATATGGCGTCGGTATGGTATGCTGTTGATGGGCTGAGATTTTAGTTGCTTTCATAGCCTGCCACCTGTTCTATGCGAACCCTCCTGCGAAGAATAGTCATATTATTATACCCATCGGAAGTACGCTTAGACTTGCTCCAACTGCGTGTGTACGTACGTTCCTCCAGTGATTGATGACTTAAATCCCTTGTCCGTCTTTATTCAATCTAGCATATATTTGTTCGGATGTTTTTATTACAGGTTTAGGCATGCTGGTCTTGAAATTTATTTCCACTGGTCTCGTGATGCACTCTCCGTTATTGACACTTCTGATTTTAATGTATTTCGTTTGGTCTGGAAAATACAATTTTGTGGAACTTTGAGTATTCCAGTGCCGTTGAGAGTTATATATTCTCTGATGCCATTGCATTGTAGTACATCAGGTACGGGTTTTTTCGAGACGAATAACCATGTATTGGTCATGTATAATTGTTTCCATATTATTTCGTTTAGCTCGAATTCCCTTATTGAACACCGATGACTTTCCTGCCGCTGGTATTGTTCGTCAATGACCCAGGTGGGGCTGTTTTCTATATTCCGTACAACCGAGGGTGTGCATACAAAATTGTGCCTTTTTATATGAAAACAGTGTTCAAGTTCGTCTTCCCTTAGCATGAAGTAAGTTTGCACATTATAATTAATTTCTAAGGTTGATGCGGGTAGTTCCAGCATAGCGTAATGCCTTTCTTTTAGCTTCTGTGTTTTGCGGTGCATTTTATCAGGGTATACCTGCTGTATTCGATGAAGTGAAGGAAACCACATATCTTAATTTCATCGTTACAGAATTTCATCTCTACAGACAGAGTTTAGGATGCCTAAGTTGATGGTAGTTTAGTTTTGACATTACCGATGATTTTGAGAAGATCTGCTGGTTGAAGAAAGTCTGACAAACTTCCTCGTTGGGTGTATGCCTTCATTAACTTGTTATATCTTTCTCCAAGTTCTTCGATGTAGTTTCTTGTGGCATGATATACTGCAAGGATCCGTATATTTCATTTGTTAGCATCAGGACCGTTGAACCTTTGCTGTTGCATAACTTTAACTGGGTAAAGTTATAAGCAGTTATATTGAGTTTGATGGTTAACGGGTTGCTGAAGTAGTTGTTGGTTGTGCTCTAAGTCATTAATGTTTGCGAAAACTGCACAGACTATTACGTTTCCAGTCAGCGTTTCTTTATTACTTCCTATATTACTATTTGCTGCTTCTTGAGGTTCCGGGAGGGTGATAGGCACAGGACATATTTTTATTTTTGATATAGGTCATTTGAGCTCATTATTTCCCCTATATTGAACTGTTACGACTCCCACTAGTCCATATTTACCTGGATGAACCCTTTCATCTTTGCAGGTGCCCAATTTGTTGGTGACAAGCATTCATCTCTCAGTAAAACTATTTGTCCGATTTGCATATTGTTAGCCCTGTTTCTCCATTTTGGTCATTGTTGTAAATAATTCAGGTAGTCTGTGGGGAACGCCTTCCAAAAATCTCTGTTCATTCTTTGAATTTGAGTAGAGCGCATCACCACACACACACCATTAAATTAAAATTAAGTAAATCATACAAGACACCCATAAGGTGACTCACTGCAGTACATGCAGAAAGAATAAAACAAAAAAGAACATTGATCAGGCAAAACACCCATAAGGTGATTCACAGCATTCTTTTGTATATGCAGAATGCCATGCAAAATGTGAAAATAAAACAAAAGCTATATCCACCTGTTTATGGATAAGTGAAGTGCATTAAGCACATATGAGTGCCATGTATCAATGAATACACGACGGCAGAGCTTTACGCTATGCCTTTGCTTTGCAATAAGAAAAGCAAAACCAGCAGCATATGGTACGATAGAGTAAACAATCAATGAAAAGCACTACATTGTAGCTTTCTTTGTTTACTTCTACCTGGCTGAAACTTTGGGTAATGCCCGCTGTGCATTATTTGCATGCACAGCAATTATGATCAATGATTGAAAATAACAATGGCTGAAGGTGTGTGATTGGTTGAAATTATAGAAATAAGTAATGTCAGCACTTTTCATAATGTATAAATTCAGTGTAATTATATGAAATAAATCAGAGTTTTTATTAAACTGCACGGGTGCGTATCTATTCTAGATCCTAACTGCGAGCTCCCTAGCTCCAACATGGCTGCACCTAAAGGTAACTGGGCTCTCTAGCTCTACCTTCTTTTTATTTATCTGGCTATCCTAACAGAGAGCTCTATAGCTCCCACTTGGAATAGACGCTTGGCTAAGAGAGCTTCATCGCTCCTACCTGCCAAGCAGACTATCTTACAGCGCTTTAAGAAGCACTAAGGCAGTATAGCAGAAGACTTTAACGTTTCTTTTCATTGCCAGATTTGAATAATAAAGAAACAAGTTTTCTACATTTGGTCCCACCGAGAACGGTTATGATGAGATTCAGTGAGGTTCTGTGTCTGAAGAGGGCATATTAGAGCATCTCCTATTAAAAAGCGTGCCGGAGTTAGAATGTTAAGATTCGATTGATCTTCTGTCAGGGGACATAATGGCCTCGAGTTGGGACATGCCTCAATTTGACAGAGGAGCGCTGTCATTTCTTCCGACGTAAGGATTGATATACCTGTAACTTTTTTTAAATGGTGCTTAACGGATTTTACTCCAGCTTTCCATATTCCTCCAAAGTGACGAGCTGCCGGGGGGAATAACATGCCATTCATTGTCTGCTAGACCGCTGTTGTTCCTTATGGCTTTTTTCTGATCTTGATCAAGATTCTTCTGTGCACCGACAAACATTGTTGCGTTGTTGCTGTATATTTGTGTGCACGTTCCTCTTATGGAGAAGATATGTCTTATTGCTACCAGAAAATCTTGTGTTGTAAGGCTACTTAATAGCTCCAGGTGTATTGCTTTGGTGGCACTATATATGAAGACTGCTATGTAACTTTTGTGCGTTGCATTTCCTCGTATACTAGATGTTTTAGTCTTTATAGGCCCGGCATAGTCAACTCCAGTATGACTTAATGGTTTCGATGATGTTACTCTCGCTGAAGGTAGGGCTGTCATCCGTCCGGGTTTCCCCGGACTTGTCCTAGTTTGGAGGGCGTCCGGGGAGTGTCCGGACGGGGTTTTCTATACTGTCCGGGGTTATAAAATTTTGGGAACCAATTAAATAAAAATTATTTTTTTTGTACTGAACGTGTTCGGAGTAGTTGATAATGCCGACACGATCGACTCGAGTTCTATCTTCTGGTCCCTGCCAGTTTTAGCCCAGTAGTGACGCTAGCAGACGACTATTGCTTGTGTAATTTCAGTTGTGGGCCTGTGTATTATTTTATGTAACGCACGCCTCACACACAATGGTAAAATCTCTATACTACAGTGCGTCAATTCACGTAAGTAAAATTATTGTAAATGAAAGCATACAAATACGAAAAGTATCCCAAGTTGGCGACATTTTACGAGAAAAAAAGATTACCCATAAAAAAGAGACCTCTGTATTCATAAAAATTAAAATAAACAACAAGGAAAACGAAAAGTATTGCGTGTGCTTTCTACTAAGACATAGTGCCAGTGTATAATTTTTGCAACAATTTGATAATTTTTACTCTCCAATATACGGTGGAGAAAGTCCCAAGTACATCGGTAAAATTTGAATTATCTGATAACCCTAACCAACACAACCAATTACACGCAGGGACAAGATTACAGGAATGGCAAGAAGCAGCTTCTGATAATATGATTTCAATGGGGGCAGTTGAACAATATCGTGCTAATAGTACATTAACAGATTATTTTACTATAGCTTCGCCATAAGAATATATATTGTTTTTTGGCAGGGACCGTAAATTTAAATGAAAATATGAAAAAATTTGTCATAGAACACCAGAAATTTAAAATTGACTTAATTTAAGAGTCAGATGAATTATTTTTGTCATATATTTTTTTTTTTTTTTGTTTAAAAAACCTAAAATAAAGGCTATTTTCGGTCCCTGGTTTATTATTAGTTTTATGTTATTTTGAATAAAAATTCATATATTCCTTCGTAAGAACCGTTATAATTGCCTGGCATGTTTCGGGTATAATCTCCGATAATGCCTGAGGTGATATAATGACTGAACATTTCATATCTTCCAAAGTTCTCCCAGTTGCAAGAAACCGAAGGGTAACCGTTAATGTTTCATGAGGAGTAATTGCTTGTCTCATAACTGTATCTTGCTTTATAATTAATGGTGCAAGGGCAGTTAACAACTATTCATAGACCGTGGCATCCATTCGAAGATAATTTAGCTAATCTAAGGGCTCTAATCTGAATTCCTCCAAAAAATTTACATGCGCGATACTTTTGCCCCTTCATTAACCAGTCTTTAGTCCAACGTGACCGATTTTTAGTTTTATTTTGAACACATAATGCAAGTAATGTGGCAATCAATAAATCGGCTGGCACGGACATTTCAGACTTTTCCCAACTTAAATATAATTAAAATATTAGTAGATACCTATTTATTGAACAAATGTTTTAACACATTATTTACGTCCGATTTGCTTGAACGTGTGTAGGCAAAATTTAATATCCGACTTTGTCTACAACTTGGCTTGTGCATGCCAAGCCGTCCGATTTGCTTGAGCGTGTGTAGCGGCCGTTAGGCTTAGAACAATTTCTTGGGTGTAGCTACACTTTAAATGGCGAACGAGCAGTCCCAGTGAACACAAAACATGAGATTTAAGCGGTAACGAAATTTCGGTAAAAACAAGTAAAGAAGCTAGAATTGGTCTAAGACCAATTCTTATGATACCCTAGATGAATGCCCGTATGACATTTCGTATGGGCATCCATTTGAGCAATTTTGATTTTTACAATGGTTTTTTGCACATATTTCTAGAACGGTTCGTCGGACAGAAAAAATGATTATAACCAGTTTTTTAGTACAATAAAAATGTCTTGGACTGATAGTTTTCACAGTATACGTAAAATACCTAAATTTTTATATGACAACACCAAGAACGAGTTGCCCGATTTAGTCCAATTTTGAAAATTCATTTGTTAGTACAATGAAAACACCATGCACCAAATGTCAGCTCTCTGTGTGAACGCGTTCTCAGGTAGTGTCCAAATATATAGTGGAAAACGAAATTTTTGTATGGCAACCCCACGAAGGAGTTGCCCGCACAGACGGACGGACAGTCAGACGGTCAGACGGACGGGCATGCAAAAATCAAAATAACTTTTAATATTATGCGTGGGCGTCCAATTCATTTTGCTCTACCATCATTATTTCGAGGTGTTACAAACGGAATGACAAACTTAGTATACCCTAAAGATTTCATCTAGGGTATACAAAACGTGAACTGGGGAAAACGAATCATAAATGAGGAGCAAACTATACGAATTCTGTCAACCATTATGAACCCCAAATGGCAACGTTTGCAAAAAAAAAGTTAACGCTTTTACATTTTCAACAAATTGTGTTCACTGGGAACAGTGATGTGCGACGTCATCACTGACATAAATAATATGAACTGCTTAATATACTATTTCATGTGAACACAATTGTTTGTGTGAAAAATAGTTCTTACGTCGATGTCAACATTGAAAAAACCATTGGCGGTTAGTTGAAGAAAATAGCGCGCATCTTGAAAAGTGATTTTAATAAGACCTTTCGTATTTCTGCCGCATATCTAATGAATATATTTCCTTTGGTAAAACACTTTTTATCAGAAATAACCCTAAATAATTAATTTTAAAACATTTGTTTCAACGAATCCACTTATTTGTTTTTTGTTTAAAGTTCTCTGTCAGCAATATAGAAGTGAGCCCACTTTCTGGAGTGTATTTCTATGAACGTAGTCAGTCCATATTATAAAAGTCAGTGGACATCATAGGTAGATCCCAATGTTGGGGCTATGGGAACGCCAGCTCAAAAGACTTAAGATTAAGTTGTGATTGCAAAAGGCAACCTGAAGTGTGATTTATTCTCGGTAATGTAGATTTGAAAGCATTTCTTCTAATTTCCCATATGATGTTCGTGCACCCTTGGAACATCCGAATTGGAAGCAAATATGAATTTGAGATTTCAGACTACTAACCGAAATTAAAGTTATATGTCTCATTATTTGAAGCCACTGCGCCAGTTCAAGCCTCTAAGGAGATAATAAAGAAGTTATTTCAATTTCCTTTAAATAAATATATAAATATTTCAAAATGTTGAGTATTTCCAAGTAATGTGTAAACGACTATTTATCACGCATTTATTTGCAAAGTTCTTATAATACTAATCAAGTGCAAAATTCGCTTAGATCCACTTCGAAGCAAAACCACCAATCCGCAACAAATGAGTAATCTAAATAAACAATCAAAGTCCTTTATAAAATGCTAGGTATTGATATCTTTGCCTAGCAGAAATATGTTTGGTACTACTAGTTCCCATTTCATTATCTTATAACAGGAGCTATTTAGGAATATTGTGTAAATAGCGAAAATTCTTGTGAACATTATAAAATTTCAGCTCCGCTAATACCTACGTATCTATTATAAATTTATTGCCAATTAATAGATTATGGTTACATTTTCAAAATTCATTTACTGTATACCTATACTACATATACCTATATCTAGCGAATTTCCAACTATTGCCATTGCTTTACTTACTTTCAATTAATTGGAGAGCAATAAATCCCAAAACGGCATATGGGCCAGTTTTTACATGACCATAGAAATCAGCATGCCATTAAATTAAACGATTTTACCTTATAATTTGTTGGCAATTATATGCGGATTATTCACTAAATTAACTAGCTGGAGTAGCTAATCAGGCAGAAAAATTTGGATTCAACAAAATACCTGTCATTAAGTCTGCCCTTCGTAGATTTGGAACTGATATATAGTGAATGAAACCTTACTAACCCTCATTCCTATCCTCGAGTCATTCAAATGTACGTATACTCGTAAAATCTCAGATTAATTATGATGTTGAATACCATTTGCGATTGAAAAGTTTTTAGATTTTTTACCAAAATGTCCAATCAAGCAGAGAAATGACCGCATTCCTATTTATTGAATACCCGTGCCAAAGCCACGCATAGCACTAGGCACATCTTAGAAAGTTCCATGGTAGATTTACGTTATACCAAACCAAACAATAAAAGGATGAAAGTAATATACAGTATTATGAACATTATACATACGTATTTATGTGTAAAAAAAATTTAGTTGTATTTCTAAATAAATTTCTAAGGCAATGTTGTAGGAATTAACGGCGATTCTATGTGCAGCCGTTATTGAAGGTACAAGAAGAAAAATATAGGTATCAGAATCAGAAGACATAACCACCGGTGAATTAGTATCTTGTGAGTGGAGTGCATCAAACCGGAGACAACTTTAAGTTAGCGACATCCCAGTAAACTGGGTTTGGAGAACGGAATATTCAGGAAGGTTCTAGGATAATTTGTTGAGTATAAGTACGGCGCTACTCACATCCAGGAGGCAGTCTTATTTCAGACAGTGAAATGAACGAAGTAAACTATTCCGATAATTAGAAGTACAGTACTAGCGATAACTATAAAGAGTTGATTTAATACTTGTTTGTAAATGTTATAAAAGTAAATAGTGAAGTTAAATAAAAGAAAGAAGTTGTTAATGATATCTGAAATATTGTGTTTTAAATAACGAACTAAGGCCACGCTCGTAATGACTGGTGTCAGATGTAAAATAAAATCGCGAAATAAAGGACTTTGAAATTCAAAGAGTGATTAATTTTGTGAAATCGTGAGTAAAAATTCCGAAAGATAATTTTATATTAAACTGTGAGTGAATTTCAAAAGACGCAAGAATGGGACGTAAACTAGAGGAGCTTCGCATACAGGAATTGAAAGTGGAGTTTGGGGAAGCGGTCATTGCAAAAGACAGGTCTAAAGAATGTTCTAGTCGAGCGACTTAGACAAGCTTTGATAGAGGAAGAAAAGAATCCTGAGACATACGTTTTCGAGGAAGAACCAGAAACTGAAGAAGAGCCTGAACATAGAACAGCTTTTGGGTACTTTAATGACCAAAATGGAGCTTTCAACCCTGCAAGTGAATAATGCTCTTGAGGAACAAAAGAATTCTCTAAAAGCCCATTTGGACGAACAAAAGAATGCTTTTGAGGAACAGAAGAATTCTCTGGAATCACGTTTAGATGAGCAGAAGAAATCTCTGCAGGAACAAAAGAATGCTTTTGAGGAACAAAAGAATTCTCTCGAATCCCGTTTAGACGAGCAGAAGAATTTTCTGGAGAACAAAAGAATTCTCTGGAGACCCGTTTGGACGAACAAACGACTTCTCTGAGATCTCTTGAGATGAACAAAAGATTTCTTTACAGAATCGTCTAGAAACTTGTTCGGAAGAACAGAAGAATTTTCTGAAAAATTCATTAGACACACAAAATGTGAAAATTGAAGAAATCCAACAGGAAGTGTTGGAAATTCAGCAACAAGTGTCGGAAGTTAAACAACAAGTGTCGGAAGTACAACAAGATGTCACGGAGCAGCTTGATAACTTTAAAGCAGATTTGGAGAGGATAAAGCATCGACAACTTCGACACGAAGAAATTGAAATATCCGGCACAGGCAGAATCAAACCTCCAATATTTGATGGACAAAGGTCGTGGCATATTTTCAAAAGACAATTCGAGGCAGCTTCCGAAGTAAATGGATGGAGCGATGCAGACACAGATACAGCTCTTGTATTAACACGTCGGGGTCCTGCGACAGAGTTATTACGAACTATACAGATTGAAAAGCATCGTGATTACATTTCACTAGAACAGGCGATAGAATTACGTTATGGAGATGAACACATGCAGCCAGTATATCGCCTGCAGTTACGCAACAGGACTCAAAAGTATAGCGAGTCACTACAACAACTGCAGGCTGATGTGGAAAGATTAGCTTATCTTTCTTACTCTGGCGTAATTGCGGATTTCCTTAATGAAAAGGCAACAGAAGCATTTGTGAATGCTATTGCAAATCAAAATTTACAACAAGTGTTAAGGCTAGCAGGAAGCAAATCGACAGCAGAAGCACTTGCCTATGCATTAGCGTATGAATCTGCCAGGCAAGCTTCTCGAAGTGCAGTACGAGTGAGAGAAATTTCGGTGGAGGAATGTACTTGTAATAGAAAGCAGCAATCACAGAGCAATTCTTCACCTGGTCTTCTGGGATGCTGGAATTGTAATAGACCAGGACATCTCCAAAAGGGACTGCAGAAAACCCCGTCGAATGGAATTACCAGAAGAGGAGGACAGAACAGATTGCCCAAGATGTCGAGCCAGGGAGCAAACTATTCGGGGAGAGACTAGAAATCTAGCCGCATCAGCTCCCCTGTTCAGCAGTCGGAAAACATGGAAAAACCAACTTCGTGAGGCAGAAGTTGGTTGGTAGTGTCTGCAGCCCCGAAGTCATCATTCAGGTAGTTGCAGAAAAATAGTAGCAGTCTTGTTATATATGGAAGTGTAGGAAAACTTGTCTGCGCTGTCACTATCGACACTGGAGCTTCAAGATCAATTATTAGAGCGGATCTTGTCAAGAACAAAGGGCTTCACTATACCACCAAATATTTACTAAGAACAGCAACTGAAGCAGCAGCACAGGTTTTTGGAGAAATAAGTTTGGATATTCAACTAAGCGAACTACAGTTTCCTGACACTTTCCTAGTTTCAAACATAATGGATGAATGCAGTAGACTTTATGACAACATATAAAATAGATTTAGATGTCGGATAACGAATACTCAAATATGGCAACATACAAATTCCTATGAGACTAAGAGGAGGCACAGATTGTCCTGCAAAAATAAGGACGATGGTTTGTGAGATTATTACTCTCTCTGCATTCTCGGAGACGCTAGTATGGACAAAGCTTCCTGATGATATCGGGACCTGCCGATTCTATTTGGTGGAACCTAACCCTACAAAAGTTACAGCGAAAATCATTGTAGGTAATACTTTAGTTAAAGCAGAAGGTGCAACATTAATTCCAGTCAGAGTGCTCAACACATCCGAAAATGAGGTACAACTAACAGAAGGTGCTATAATTGGAAATTGTGAACCAGTTTATCAGATTGTTAATTTGAATAATAGTTGTAATATTAAGGGGAAGCAATACTTATACCAACTACAACTCAACAGGTTCAGAAACTTCTTTCATCTACTGCCTTAAGTGAACAGCAATACAACGATATCAAAGAGGTGATTGATGAATTTTCGGAATTATTTTCAATGAATGGTGAAGATTTCGGTAAAACAAATCTTGTCCAGCATCGGATCGATACACTATATTCTAGGCCTTTTCGGCAGACACCACGAAGACTACTATTAACCGAACAACCAGAAGTTGCAGGCATGATAAACTCCATGAAGGAACAAGGTATAACAGAAGAATCTAACAGCCCTTGGACATCGCCAGTTGTTCTGGTCAGGAAAAAGGATGGCAGCACCCGATTCTGTGTAGACTACCGGCAGCTAAATAACGTAACGGAAAAGGATAGCTATCCGTTACCAAGGATTGATGACACACTAGACAGCCTTTCCGGAGCATAATGGTTTTCCACTCTAGACTTGAAGAGTGGTTACTGGCAAGTGGAAATACATCCCGAGGACCGAGAGAAAACTGCTTTCTCAGTTGCGAGTGGCTTATGGCAATTCAGAGTTATGCCATTTGGATTATGTAATGCTCCAGCCACATTCAAACGACTCATGGAATGTGGTTTACGAGGATTACCCTGGAAAACATGTCTGGTCTACATAGATGACATAATAGTAATCGGAAGGACATTCGACGAACGTAAAAACAACTTACGGGACGTACTTCAAAGGCTGAGAGATGCGCAACTGAAGCTCAGTACGAATAAATGCGCTCTATTTGAAAGTGAAGTAAAATACTTGGGGCACATAGTTTCATCACAAGGCGTAAGAACTGATCCAGCAAAGATAACAGCTGTCAAAAATTATCCAATTCCAAAGGACAAACTTCAATTATGGAGTTTTCTTGGTCTAGCTACCTACTATAGGCGATTCGTAAAAGATTTTGCAGATATAGCAAGGATTATACATCAACTTACAGAAAAACCGAAGCCGTTCATATGGTCACATAAATGTAACGGAAGCTTTGAGAATTTGAAGCAGCATCTCTGTGAAAGTCTAGTACTTCACTTCCAATGTTGGGAAAAACTTTTATATTGGACACGGATGCCAGAAATGTAGGTATCGGGGCAGTGCTTTCACACGAGAAGGATGGTCAAGAGGTGCCAGTAGCGTATTATAGCAAAACACTTTCAAAATCAGAGAGAAATTATTGTGCTACAAGGAAAGAGGTACTTGCTATTGTAAATGCAACAAAACATTTCCATTAATATCTCTACGGGCAGAAATTTATCCTCCGCACAGACCATGCAGCGCTTAAATGGCTTTTGCAGTTTAAGAACCCTGAATGGCACGTGGAGAGATGGATAGAGCGACTCCAAGCTTGTGACATTGAAATCCAACACCGAAGAGGACGTATCCATGGAAATGCAGACGCCCTTTCACGACACGACGTCCATGCAAAGTTGAATGCGAACATTGCGTTCGGGTGGAAGAAAAAAAAACAAAGGCAACTGTACAGCTGATAACGGTGGAACCATCGACGGGTCGGGACAACGAGAGCTTGCGAACAGCACAACGGGAACACCCAGACATATCACCCATTCTAGCTTGGAAAGAAGACATGGAAAGACCACAATGGAAAGATATCTCGGAGAGGAGCGAGAAACTGAAGAGCTGGGCTCAATGGAATTCTCTTCACGTTGAGTGTGGTATATTAAAACGGAAGTGGGAAGCAACTAACGGCGAGTCATTTCGAATGCAGACAGTCGTGCTAGCATCCAAGGTCAAAGATGTTTTAGAAGAAATGCACAGTGGATCATCTGGAGGACATTTGGGGGTGAATAAAACAATTTCCAAAATACGAGAATAGTTTTATTGGTTACATATGCGAGAGGATGTGGAGGAGTGGTGCCGCAGATGCACAATCTGTGCTTCTTGCAAAGGACCGCCACACAGAAGCAGAGGAGAAATGCATAAGTATAATGTAGGAGCCCCATTTGAGAGGATAGCCTTAGATTCCTGGACCCTTTCCAGAAACGGATAGCGGTAACCGTTACATATTAGTTGCTATTGATTATTTCAGAAAATGGCCTGAAGCTTTTGCAATTCCTAATCAAGAGGCAACCACAGTGGCGGAACAAATTATAATGAATTGGGTCAGTAGATTTGGTGTGCCTCATGAACTTCATTCGGACCAAGGACGGAACTTCGAATCATGGACTTTCCAGGAGATGTGTAAAGTGCTGGGAATAACAAAAAGCAGAATAACTCCTCTGCATCCAGAATCTGATGGCATGGTAGAGCGCTTCAACAGAACATTGGTTGTGGATCTAAAGAAAGTAGTCAACTATCACCAACGCGATTGGGATAGACATATTCCCATGTTTCTATTGGCCTATCGATCAGCTGTTCACAATACAATCGGACAAACTCCAGCAAAAGTCATATTCGGAAAGGAGATGCGTTTACCTAGCGATCTCAAAGTTGGTACACCCAGAGGTGAACAAAAGTTACCAGACGATTATGTATCGGAACTTAGACAACGATTAGCTGATGTACACGAGGTCACGAGAGCAAAACTAGCAATAAATACCGATCGGATGAAGACCCGCTATAACTTATGTGCTAATCCTGCCGGATTTAATGAAGGTGACCTTGTTTGGCTGTACAACCCGAAACGACGTCAGGGACGTTCCCCAAAATTACAACAACATTGGGAATGACCGTATTCAGTAGTGTCTAGAATTAATGACGTAGTATACAGGATTCAGCGGGGCACAAGAGGCAAAAGGAAAATCGTTCATCTAGATCGTTTATGTCAATACTGCGAGCATCAAGACCATGGATCACCTGTTGTTCGGGACGAACAATTTTAAGAAGGGGGCAGTGTTACGCGCCACAAAGTGATACAATTGACATCTATTGGAAATGGAGTCTACTTTAGGTTAGTGACATCCTAGTAAACTGGGTTTGGAGAACGGAATATTCAGGCAGGTTCTAGGATAATTTGTTGAGCATAAATACGGCGCTACTCACATCCAGGAGGCAGCCTAATATCAGGCAGTGAAATGAGCGAAGTAAACTATTGCGATAATTAGAAGTACAGTACTAGCGATAACTATAAAGAGTTGATTTAATACTTGTTTGTAAATGTTATAAAAGTAAATAGTTAAGTTAAATAAAAGAAAGAACTTGTTAATGATATCTGAAATATTGTGTTTTAAATAACGAACTAAGGCCACGCTCGTAACAATATGCTTTGCAAATAGATGAGAGAAGAATTTTCCTTGTTAATTTGGAGTGTCAAACGAAAGGTTCTGTGGTAATGCAATTACCAAATTTCGAATTAGTTTCATTATTTTAAATGATTATCTGCATGCTACTATTATTTATTTTCTGCTTTAACTTTTAATTGTGATTTTTAATGTACATTTTAAAGGTGCATAAGTGTGAACAGATTCTATTGAATGACATGGTTTCGTTTTATCTGTTGAAACAGAAGAATGTTGCAAGAACAATTGCTTGAAGTAAACGCTTCACCGCCAATCTGCAGATTTTTTCAATTTAAGCCAGAGTCACACCGATAGGGGCGTAGCGCGGCACTGTGTCCCGCTATAAAATGGAGTGTTCACATCGGTAGCGGCAGATTTTTCCAAATGTATTCTAGTATTGATGAAGAAGTTCTGTTATTCTCTGTTATTCTCTATTCTACCTGTTATCAGATCTAGGTCATCGATAAAGTCTTAAAACAACTTTTAAGTGAAGGCATAGAATTTATTGCTTTTATCACGGCTTGGCTGTCGTAGTCGAAGGAATGTTGATTCTGATGGGTGCAGTCGGTTCCCGTGACATTGAATTCTTTGTATGGATTAGAGTGGTACGATTTTGTACTTTTCTTAGCATGTGTTCTTATGGAAAAATGCATTACTTTCTTTTTCAACTTTCTGCATGATGTAAAAAAAAAACTAAAAGTTTGATTCAGGAATTTTGTTATTTAATTCCTTGTGCATTTACCAGTATAAAAATCTAAGTACTTTCTTTAAGAAAATTGTTTATATTTTTCACCCAAACATAGCTCTACACATAAAAATGAAAAAAAAATGTGTTGAATTCTGTTGCCTTCATACCACAAATCACACTAGAAAGCAATCAGAGTTTTGTGCCTGGCTATTGAGTTATATGAAAAAAATAAGTCGTTCAACGTTTAACACATAGTAACTTCCTAAGAATAAGAAGGACATAAAAACAATCTTAAACATTTTTTTATATTATCCCGTAATGCTTCCATCAATTTAAAAATATTCCCCACCTTCCATATTAAATAATACAGTTTTTTTTTCAAACTTGACTCAAAGTATTTTGTAATCAATGAATCGGCAGAGCCACGCATTTGAGTCATATTTTTGCAAGTTTTGCTTGCTCACTGGCGCTGTGAAACGATAGGGCGGCAACGGTATTCTGTGTTTAGCTCTTCATAACATTTAAATTATAGTTCAAATGTAATTCAAATATTAGCCTATTTAATAGGCAAATCCGTTGCCTTTATGATAGTATAATTTATACCTTAGGTTTTTATTTATTGTCAAAAGAAAAGCAGTTTCAAACAAAAAAGATCTTTTTTAAGAAATATTTTCTCCCACTTTGAGGTGAACTTTCATTTCTCTGTGATAAAACACACACAGCAATGAAGCTGGTATGAAGACAATAGAATCTAAAACATTTTCTCATATTTATATGTAGTGTTAGGTTTGAGTGGAAAAATATTAACAATTTGATTCAACAAAGTACTTAAATTTTTATACTGGTAAATGCACAAAGAATTAAACAACAAAATTCCTGAATGAAACTTTTAGTACGGAGGCTTGTTTATACTATTCAGAAAGTTGAAGTTCAAAGTATTGCATTTTCCCATAACAACAAATGTTAAGAGAAGTACGAAATCGTACCACTCTCATACTTTTGCAAGTAGAAAAATCGTTTTATGTCACGGCCTGGAACATAAAGATGGCAAAGGTGCAGTCTATAAAATAACTACCGACGTAATATAGGAAATTCCCTGGTGTGATGTTATCAGCTAAAACATAAGCTTAATTTATGAATTATTTTTATTGAAATATATACATATATATTTAGTTATAACATGAAGAGCTTAATAAAACTTTTGTTGGATCTGTTCTCTAAATTTATTTTATAAAATTGCACATATAAAATAAATTTAAGATAATTCTCACAAGGTTCTACCACAGACAAGTAATAACAGAAATGTAAGGCCCATAGTCAAATGTGATGCCACTCAGTTCATATTAATTGACAAGATTAACTGACAAGTCTTGGCTAACTTTCGTTTGTAAACATAGGCGGAATTTAGAACGAAGCAGTTGCTATTGTTGGAATGAAGGGAGCAGTTGGGGTACATAGATTGCATAGATTGGTTGGATATGCTTTATGTATACACAAACTAAAGAATACCAAGGCTGTGCATAGAACAGAAATTTGCAACGCCTCGCTCAAATATAAAATCGACGAGACCTCGACTTGCTGACGTAACCAAACCCGAAACAGACTCTGTATACACTCGGTGTACATATTGAGTGTAGAATATTGGAGCTCAATATAGAAATTTAGAAAAATTTCTAGGTATAGAGAGTTTATTGCAATCTGAATCTAGTTATAAACTATAATCATTTAATACACGAACCTATTAAAACCAAATTTTATACTGCAATATTGGCTGCCGCTTTTTCTGATATTTAATATTTGATACTTGTCAAGTTGAAGTGCCTATCTCGTTTTTATTGTACATATAGGCAAGTAATTTCACAATATTTGCTTGCATTTTGTACATGCGCGGAACTTTCTTTAGTAAAATGATAAATGAAATGTAAGTTCTCTAAATAATTGTCAGTATCGTAAACAGCAAGTGTGTCTCTGAGATTATTTTATTGTAATATGACATAATTGCAGTATCAATATCTCACTTTGAAACCGCAAGTCTGTCCCCGGTTTAAGCCAGCTAGCGAAGAATATAAAATAAACGATGCCTCAACCTGGGCCCTGATTCACTAACACGGATGACTGTGGAGTTGTGGATATGAGAGTTCTTTTTACAGTTAACTCTCCACTCGGTATTCTGTTAATTGGGGAGTTTGTATTGAGAATTACCATACCAAAACTCTCGGCTGTTTTAGTTGCTGAGAAATAAGAAGAATATTTCTAAACTGACAGTGTTGTCTGTTTTTTGTTGTGTATGTAAAGGTTGCTAGGAATTTTTAAATTAAATTATGGATTCACCGCATATCCTGGTAGTATTTACAAAAACAAATTATGGAAATCCTTTCAATACTTACAGAGTATATGGATTTTGGTGTCTCAAAGCACCCGCTAAAAATTTTAAATTACGAAAATGATCAATTTGGTCGTCCTACAGTACAGAAGAGATGCTAAAACATATTACATATGCACGTAAAAGCTTGTATGTAAGATTAATACGTAGATCTGTAATAAGTTTTTAAGTCCGCTATGTGGTTTTCGAGATAACTGCAAAAGAATTGAATCAGTTTTTCTTAATATGAAAAAATGGCTGCTTTTTTGGTACAAAAATGGATAAAGATTCAACTCATCATTATGAAGAACTCGTAAGTCATAGAAATTCACTTTCCATAAGAAAAATCTTCACAACAGAGTCTGTATGGATGTGAAATAAAGAATGGATGAAATATATCCAAAATATAGGAACTGGGGTATATATGACCCAAGTTCAAAATTTCCGTACTTTGGCGGTAAAAGGTTATTTATGATGTTAAATTGATAAAAAAAAGCTACACCACTCGATCCATTCCTCCCTGTTTCATTTGATACCAAACATGACGTATTTTGGGCATCCCCTTATTGTGGTGGATAAAACAAGCCATCCCAAGAACCCCTATCCCAGAAATTTTCACCTATATTTGTTTACTCTAGACCCTAAATCCGTAGGAAAACGCCCAATTCTCTACGACCCTCCCACACAGAGGTAGTCGTCCTTCAATATTGCTATACTTGTTACGTTTTCCCTAACTCCTCAAATATGTAAGAGAATCGCGAATGGAGAATTGGGGAGTTTTAGTCGGGGAAAACGAATATCCTCATATCGCAAACTCCCAACTCTCCGTGTTACAGAATCCGGTGTTATAGGGAAGGCCTCGATTTTTTCTTAGAAATTGAATGGAAGTTTTTCTCTTAGAATTTTTATGCATAATTGGAGAACTGGTGCTTGGAACGCTAACAATTTTTATGAGATGCGTAGTACATATGTCGTTCAGGAATGAGCCGTTCGTTCAGAACGAGTCATTTAAAAGAACCAAAAGAGCCGTACGGAAACTGATCAAAACTGCAGGGATATTTTCTTTTTTTCAGGAAATTTAACTACTATTGAGGGAAACTGGGAAACAATGCAATTATTCAGGGAATAAAACCAAACTCAAGCCATTTCTTTTATTTTTTATATATGAAATGCTGTCTGGTGCTGTACAGTGCAGAATAGAAATATGCGAGAACAGGAGAGTTATTCAAGTTTATATATTATCGTTATAAAAATAATATGGTTATACTTCTAATATAATAAATATCGAACAAAGAAACATTTTTATTCTTATATTTTCTAGGTTGTAGGTTCTTCTCGAGGAAAGTAGCTCGGATATAGGTGCAGTTTTCATTAATTTATTTTCAGTTGCCTTTAATCAAATTAATTTGAGTAATATAGTTAATAATCCTAACTATTTTCATAATAAACTTGATATAAAAGAAACATAAAAGAAATGTCTGAAATTGGAGGTTATGTTTTACTCTTGGCAACATAAACTTACGTTCCATTCGGAAAGTGCTCGCGAGTTCTTTATACAGCCCAATGGAACACAGCCATTGACATCGACTTGGAGTTTACAATTTTAAAGAATATGGCAAGCAATAAAAAAATTATATATATATTAATGAATTTTGGCAAAAGGTGTCGATTATTGAGAAGGGAGATAATTCAAACATGTTTGCTTTATTAATATACTATCTAAACATTTATTATATCTTCCACACTCTTCAGCGACTGCAGAAAGAATATTTTCTATCGTAACTTTAAATAAATGTAAAATTAGAAATAAGATGGTCATCAACATTAGAATCAATAATACACGCTTAACGCAATTTCAAAGAATGCTATTATTAATATTAATATAAATTCACAACATTTGACCAGATTTAACCAGAATATGTGTGATTAAAGAAATTTTAAGCAATAACTGACAGTCATTATTTTAAATTGGGAATAGTGCTGTTTGCGAAAGGCTTTGTTAGTTTTTCATATATTAAGCTATTATGTACTATAAAGAGTATAAAAGTATTAGGTTTTATATTCAGATCCAGATATATAGGTATATATATCCTTTTGAAAATGAAGTGTAAATGATTTAATTTTTTAATGTCTTTCTGCTATATCTTGTTTCCATAAATTAGAAAAATAAAATTGGTAGTGACAGAGAATTTTTCTGTAAAATAGGGAAATTTTTATCGCGTAGTACTAAGAACAGATCCGATTTCAGTTCTGACAGAAGTGAACTTCAACCGAAGCGCGACAGTACTACACTCAGAGAAAAAACCATAGTCAAATTACCGAAGTGGGTTTGGAAAAAAAATTTTGTATGGAAATCTAAAATTTGAGCAAAATTATAATAGTTCTTGTTTAAGTTATACGTGGCTAAGGTTTACATAGCTTTGTCAAGATGCCTAAAATAAATTTGGTAATTAATCAAAACCGTTTAGGTAAATTTTTACAAAAATTTCTAATTTTTTCCTAAATTATGAATTGTTTTAACTAAGTATCATGTGCAAAAATTTGCCTTAAATCTTTAGATAATTTGTCAAATTGTATGCTTAAATTTTTGCCTTATACTTAGGCAAAACTCCTAAGCAAACTTGTATTTTACGCAACTCTGTTATTTAAGCAATTTTCTAAAAAAAATTGATAATTTGGCAGTTTCTTTTCCTAAGCCTTAGGTACTTTGCACTAGGATATCGTGCAGTTGAACAAACTTGCATTTGGAATGATTTACGTTGAAAATTAGGGGCATAAGCAAGATTAGGCAAATTTACTCTGCAATTACTTATAATGTACATAGTATATGTGTAAGACAGAGGAAATCACAGGATTTAATTTAATTATATTAAAAACGCCCAGTTTCTAAGTTCAAATAGCATATACATATACTTTGTAGATCGGAAATGTGTAACAAGTTTGTTTATGCGGCCTGATTTTAACCGAACTGTGTATTCACATATACATACATATATGTATATTTATATATAAAGGGTGTTTCCTCCATGGTGGTCAATAGACCAAGAGGTGATAGTACTCACCTAGGTAAAACAAACAAAATATTGTATGGCAAAGGGGAGGGGGGGGGCATACCAACCGTTTCGGTGTTATAGGGTGATTAAGAAAAAAAGATAGCTTTTTACAAAAAAGTACAGGGCGTACGGTCACAGTGAAGAGCTCATTGTATGCAGATCTTCATGGCCTTTCCAACAACTGTTCAACCACCTTACCTTAGTGCTTTTTTTATCTCAGGGGTTATTATGGTCTTAAGTAAAACTTCGAATTTTCTTACGTTTTTTTTTTTACTTTGACCTCTATTGTTTTTTTTTTTGTAAAACAGTGGTTAATATAACTTTTTTTTTCATAAAAACTTTGGACTCTCCTCTTTCATTTGACTCATTGCGCCCTATGTGCTAACTGTAGCCGTTAAGGAGTTATTAACTCATAACCTATTTGAGTCATATCGAAATTAGACGATACTTTTTTTAAATAACGTGTTTTCAGTCACTAAGGGAACAAATTGTTATCTATGAGAATAGGTTTGAGAATAGGCTAAGAGCTAATTACTCTTCAACGGCTGCAGATACCACATTGGGTGCACTAAGTCAAATTAAAGAGGAGAGTCCATAGTGTATAGTTTTTATGAAAAAAATTATTGTTAACCGCTGTGTTGCAAAAAAAACATAGAGGTCAAAGTAAAAAAAAAACGTAAGAAAATCCAAAATTTTTAGTTAAAACCGCAATAACTGTTAAGAGGATTACCCGACTGATTGAGTAGTCGTTATAGAGGTCATGAAGCTTTGCATACAATCAGCTTTAGATGGTAAACATACACCCTATACTTTTTAAGGCAAAGGGTGTTTTGTGAAAAACAATTTTTTTACTTAATCACCCTATAACTCTGGAACGGTTGATATGCCCCTCCTCCCTGCCATACAATTTTTTGTTTGCCTAGGTGAGTACTATCAACTCCTGCTCCATTGACCACCATGGAGGAAACACCCTGTATATACATATATGTAAACAACTTTTATACTGAAACATTAACCAATTTGTTTTTAACTTTAAATTTTTACAAGCAATATGTACACGAACACATTATTTCGTATGCAAAATTGGTTGATAATAGAATAAGCTACTGAGGTGTTATCTTTTGGCAAGATCAAAACCTGACATGTGATCAGAAATAATAATTTATACAAAAAACCAAGTGACCTAAAATCTCCAAATATTTTCTCCTTCTGTTTTATTGAACTTGAACTTCATTGCGTAGAGATTGGTTTTCATATTCACAACTGCATGAAAAGAAATTTTACATCCTCGTTTCATCATTTTCGAGTTATATTAATTTTGTAGATAAAGCCAATATCGATATACAATATTTTTAAATTTACAGTTCCAAGTTATGAACTGTGTACAAACTTTCAAAGTCTTAGGTCTTATGTAGGTACTAATTGATATCAACTGATACGAATATTTCTTTGGAGGTTTCATCTAGTAACAAAAATTTCAGAGGAATATCTGAATCTGGATATGAAATATTATATAAGAATATAATAACATGTATACGTGAAATTCACAAGACTCTTCCCTGAAAAAAACCTTGAAATAGCGTGCGTGAAAGACATAAAAATGATAAGAATTTGTACATACTAAAATTTAAAGAAAATCATTTTAAAATTGTAAAATAGAGGATGTTTGGCAACTCGGGGTACTAAGGTAAATAGGAATTGCCATTTAAACATTTTCAATTTGGCAATACCGATGTGTATTTATTCCATATCATTCTCGCAGACTTCTATCCGAAAATTGTAAGCAATTGTCACACACTATAAAAACCACACAATTTCCAAGCGCAATTTGCCTAACGATTAGGTAAATTTGCTAAAAAGTTTGTTGAATTTGCACAAGATTACATTGTTTGTGAAACAGACACATTGGCGAAAGTTTATGTGAATTCATTTTATACGGAAACCGGGAACTACTTACCGAAGTACTTGTATGATTTTAACAAATTTTTTATACAGTGTTATCGTTTTTATACATGATACTACGATAAAGCATTGTTACAAATATACTTTCATATGTGTAAGCTGATGCGTTGTAAAATAATGTGTTCGCTGATACGTGGTAGTAAAGCAATTTAGTTGAAAATTGTTCTTTCTATTGGAATGTTATTTTCTTAGAGTGATTTTATTTTTTTGTATTTAAAATTAAATGAGTGAATTTTTTTTACAGTTAATAGCAATTACTGGATAGTGATACTACAAGGTGAGATTTCAGTCCTATTTACTTACTTTGCTATTTTCTTTCTGGATTTCTTCGGATTTTTATTTTAAATTGATACAATATTATGCATTTAATATACCGGCATTGTGCGAGTTTTCAATAAAATGTGCAATTTAATATTTCGTAGTGTATCAAAATTAAAAGTAGTTACATAGTTTATGCGCAAATATTAGGTGATTTAAATGTTGGATTTAAACAGTGGTTAAATGTAATTAAATTAAAAAAATTTGAGGTTTGATTGAAATTAGATTCGATCTAATCCAAGTTAATAATTATTTAAATATACTGTCAATTAAATTCCAAACAAATACAATATATTTGAGTTAATACAATCCATTTTCTGTTTAATCCTCCGCGTTAATGTAAGGAACCGACATTTATGCACTTTATTTTCTCTAATAAGTGTCGAAAATTAGAAGCACCTACCCATAAGATTTCGCTCTTTGTACCGTTATTTGGTCTACATTTTTTCTGATTTCTAAACTAGACACAGTATTTAGTTATTTCCCATTTAACTTGCTTTGCTTACGGCGTTTTACAATGGTGACGCAATTTTTTAATATTATGGTACAGTTTTCCTTTTGTATAAAATCTTTGATAAATCAGAATTGAACAATTTTATGTGCAAATATTGCGTGTATTGAGGATTAATTGAATTTAGCAGAACAAAAGCTTATAATAACGTTAATAAAATCAATTTAAATCTTGTTTAAGAAAACATTGGATTGAGTCCAATAAACCATATTTAAGTTAATTTTATCCTGTTTTAATCGGGTCAAAACCCAGCATGTAAACGAGCTAATTTTTTTACTTTATATCAAAGTTCTGCTATATAAAAAGCAATAAAAAATCATCTAAACATTTGGGCCACTATTTCATCTGACATACTATTAGGCACCTATTATATCTTACATAATTTGATATGAGTAATTTTTCTATTAGATATATTCTGAATGGAAACTTTATTTTGTGATTTGTGAATCTCAAAGGGTTTGTTTACGGGCTTTCTACAATGGTAACGTGCTCTATATGTAAACTTAAATTCAAAATGCGGACATATTAATTGGACATCTAAAGATTCTTCACGGATACGGAGAAAATAGCTCCTATAAGTGCCATGAAAACTCGTGCCAGCAATCTTTCCAAAATGTTTCAGCATTTAAAAAACATTTAAAAAGAGTTCATATTTCTAATGAAAGCCATTGCTAATACTGTCTATAATGAGGAAAATAACAACATCATGGCTTAGGTAAAAAAAAATGGGTAAGTCACCAAAATCGCTTATGCAAAATACCCAATAAAGTACCAACGTTTTTTATGTTTTAACCAGCCTGATTTAGTAAATTGCCCAAGCGATTTACTACAATTGACGAACATTTGGAAAAAATTACATTACTTAGCTGAAAAGCTTATATATTTTACCCAAGCTAGTAAGTTTAAATCAAGGATATATCACCCAAAATTCTTAGCTGGTTGACGTTAGGACTTGGGAAATAAAATTCTTAAAACTTAGTAAATTTGTACATGGCTTTGGCAAAAAATTTGTATAAAATGCAAAAGCAATTTAGATAAATCATCGAAGTTTTTCTAGTATAAAATGCACTAGGTTTAGGCAATGTAACCAAGCTGGCTTGTGCACTTTATCACCGAAGTGATTTTAGGTAGCTTGCAAAAGAACTTGTAAGGCTGGATAATGCCGAAGCTCTTTGGAAATTTACACGCCGTTTTTTTATAATTTTGCGTAAGTTTTTCTCTGAGTGTATGTACATTCTCTTTAATTTGTACCAACATGGAATGGCATAGAATGGATTGGCCGTAAGGGTATGGCAGTAAATGATATCAAAGAAACATAAAGCCATACAGAACTTGCATGAGTGTGAAATGTCTATATGTTTCTTTGATAAATATTGTGTGTCGTTCGCTTGAGCCAGCCAACCGTTCTTTCGTTATGATCAGAGTCACACAGCTCAAAATCTTTCACAGGAAATGAAAAGAGTTGTCCAATCTTGGAAATTAGAGAATAAGGTTTGCGCTGTATTTACTGATAACGCAGCAAATGTAGTGGCTGCAATAAGCCTCTGTCAATGGCATCACATATCTTGCTTTGCTCATACTTTAAATCTAAATACTAAAGCGGCTATTAGTGGTATTCGAAGCAAGGTAAAATGGATTGTAGAGTTCTTTAAACGATCCTGCAAGCCTAGTTAAATTGATATCTACTATGAAGCAGATGGGAACTTCAGAAAGAAAATTGAAGCAGGATGTCATAACCAGATGGAACTCGACTTATGATATGTTCCGACGAATTTTGAAGTACAAGAATCTTTGCAGTACACCATCACCTCACTTCAATCTACTGCTTATAACAATTACAGCAATTCAGCCACCGACATAATTGCAATATAACATGATTGTGAGGTTCTTGAAATATGCAATGAAATCCAGTAGCAAGAATAGTGTAACGGGGGTCAAAGGTCCTGCTTTTAGTCAGAGATTATAGAATTTTTATATTTTTTTAATGAATTCATATTTTGAGTTAATTGAACGTTACAAGATCTATAAATAAATTTTCTTTCGGAAGAATAGTTAGATTGTATTTTATAATTTTTTGTTTGTTGCGAATATCGATTTTGTTGTACTGTTTCCTTTTTTATTATTATTACTTCCGATTGTGTTTCTGTGTATTTTTATATTAATTTGAAATTATGTAAGTCATCTATGCAAATGATAAGCATATGTACAAAAAAAAAAAGGAAATCAAGAAGTCCTTCCATTGTCTTATATTTCTATCATAAAGTTTAATTTCTCCTTTTTGAGAAAGATATTTACAGACTTTATCTCTCTCGAATATTGCATGCCCTTCACGACATTCACGACTCATCTCCTTTTCGACACTCATCTTTCTCGGACGTGAAAGCAAGTAATAATGTTGTGAGAGCTAGTCTCAAACGGTAAAGGAAGGGGTGCCGGTTGTTGAAAGGATAACTCAGCGGTTTCGAACTTCAAATCTAAAATTTTATTAATAATTCATTTACTTAACCAAATATCACAAAATTAAAAAAAACATTAGCTTAGAAACTATAAATTCAAGAATTAATAACAAAAAAGAACACTATCTAAAAAAATCTATATAAATTCATTCATCCCGATGACGTGTTCCGTGTCTTTAGTTCTGAAAAGAAGAAGAAGACCGGAATTAAATTTCTGTCACCAAACAAACTTTTGTAGTGAAAATATTAATGCTGTTACTGCCTGTAGGCAGAAGGGCAGTAAAGTGATGCACAGAAGAACTCTCTGTGAATCTATTTAATGTTAGTGCTCCCGGGTTGTTGTTAGCTCTTTTCCTTACAGCTGCTGCGCCACATCAGCTGTAGTTAATGACTTTAGTTCCATCTATTACGACTCGTCGGCTTTATATAGCCTCTTGATGTTGCCCTAGAAACGCTCATTTCATTCGTCGAAGGCGAACTCAGCTGACTGGAGAAATGTCACTTATTGCGAATTGTAATGACCAAAGTTGTGCAGTGCAGTGCATTACTAATACTAGGTGTGAAACCACTGCTTAGTTTCCGGTGCTCTGAGTGTGACTTGACCCAATAATTCCATCATAGAATATTTTAGGATACGTCCACAAAGATGCTGAACGAGGGCGCGTGGGGGGCTTCTACGCGAGTTAAGAGATAAAATGACTGCACGCCAATCCTGAGAGAGTGTTTATAACAACGCTCTGGAAGTGCGCGATGTGGCGACACATCTCAAGGTAACTGGTTAAGGAATAAAATTTTTCATTTTTTCACGAGGTGTAGCGCCATTTTTTTAATATCCTGCATATTTTTATAGCTCCGTTCGATGGATTCTTGACGTACTCTCATATACTTGAAGAGTCTAGCAGTATCAGTACGTAAATCTCATATACCTGTAGATGTTGAAATCTCCAAAATTCTAATCGCTCTTTATTTATGAGGTCATAAACAAAACTGTGAAAATGGCAAGAAAAATGACACAACACCAAAATCAAAATTTGTCTGTTTTATTAACAGTTCAACGTAAAAATAACTTATCACCCTCATACAACAAAACAATGACAACAATAAAACTTGTTAATTAAATGGCTTACATACAATTTCAAAAACAATTCTTAGTTATTACTAAATTTCGATATATTGAACACAGGCCAATTTTGACTTGTTTCACTATTCATACTAAGGTGCGATATATTTGAAAAGTGCCATATTACACTACTTGTCAATCACAAGATATCTACTTCAGAATCTGACGATTTACCACGTAAAAAATGCCCTTAGATCGATTTCCAGCCAACTCCAACCAAATTTTGGTAATTTCAAAGTGATAAGAAAATTTATTTTTGTGGAATAACAATCACTACTATCACTTGGAATTCTTCAAAATAAAACTACTCCGCTGCCCATTTCTTCGTTTGAAAAAAGGTAAAATAAAAATCAGTGAATTACCCAGCATTGATTGTGGATGCTTTAAGGGGTACGATGAATAGTATATGTAGCATTTAATGAATTAATTTACAAGAACTATGTTCGAAATAATTTCCTTTTATTGTTGATTTACAATTTAGTATTGGCCAATATTATAAAATGTTTGATCTTCGGATTTAGGATTGATATGAAACTATATGTCTGCATTCCACGGCAGTCCGAAAAAGAAGAAGGATGCAACTGTCAGCTTGTCTTGGCTTATTTCCGTCTCACTTTTAGATGTCGCTCAAGTGTTTATAAATTCCCACATATATCCTAGCTTGCAGTGAACTAAATCAAATAATAATAAATTTCCAAAACTCTGGTAGTAGTATACTGCCGATTGGAGTAGAACGCTGGCTCTAGGTGGCAGTATTACCTTTTCCGTGCGAATGCTACCAAATAGTACTATATTGTAGTGTGAACCCAAAAGGTTAGGGGAGGTTTGTACAAATATATGTCTCAATATTTTATTTATTTCAAAGGTTTCTTTAAGTCTTTCTTGGGAAACTCCGGCTAAACAAGACGAAAAAAAAATTAAACAAGTAAAAAATGGTGTCTCCTTTTATGTTTACTGTTTTTATTTTGATGTGAAAAAACAAAAAATAAAGTAAGAATGGAAAGTTTTCAACATGTCTTAAAAGTTTTAAAAAAAAGTTTCCCAAGAAGGACTTAAAGAAACAGTTGAAATAACCCGGAAAAAACGACCAATTGCTAAATTTATTTATTGAAATATTATATATGATTACTAGCGAACATGCATATATATGTACCATATACTACCACCTGGAGGCCAGAATGTTTTCAGATTCTCCACTTAATTTTACTCGCACAACTCAATCCTTTTAAACTGACATCTGTCCCAGATATCGGTCTTTTAGTTACTTCAAAGCAGCCACTATGAGAATTGCGTGTGAGATTCCCTCCATTATTGATGAAGACCCATATGGTGGATATGTGGTATATGGGGTTACCGGGGTGATTCGAATCTTCAAATAACACATTTTTAAATCTACGAATCTAGTGAAACTAAGACACCAGCAATTGTTTAGATCCCAATCTTAATATTTCTTTTTACCATAAAATTTAAAAAAGACAATAAAGGATTGTATGGTCTCCTATAATTCACAATCTATGCAGATTCTATCTGCATTGTATCTGGGGCCATACTTATTTTCATATTTCATCCTATACCTATACTTAGCGAGTTTTCTGAACCGGATATTCTCAGTCAATAAATTTTATTATATAACTTTTATTTTTTATTTATTATAGGCTGCGGACGAGAAATTCCAAGCATGGAGACCAGGCCCGCCGGCTGTGCTGTTCTGCTAAAAACCCTTCCACCGAAACTTTCCTGCCCTCTTAATGAAGTGCATCAGGACCTTGTGCTCCGGGAAAAGGCCGGACAAGCACAGAGAAAGTGTGCGGTTATGTCAGGCTCTCCTTCCAGGCAGGACAGATATTCAGGGTTTTCAACAATTTTCAATTTTGTTAGATGAGCGTGAAGAGAGTTGTGGCTGGTGATGAGATGCGCATCTGCAAGTACTCAGTACTCGCCCGTCTCTGCTGATGCTTCATACCAGCACCATCTTTGATGAGCGACCCGGTACTCGGGGTTGCAATGCCTACGGCGGGTTTCGGAGCGAGAAACGGATAAATATAGTCATACCTAGCTTGAAGATCAGTTTAGAATGGACCAGGGAAGGCACGATAAGGCACTTCCCTCAGCTCACGATTTCCTTTCAAGAAAGCTCACACAGAAGCGATGCCCAAAGCGAAGCTCTCGTACCATCGCATCAAGTACCTTATACGGTAAAAAGATAATAAGACACATTCTGCAGTATTACTTGGCTAAAAAAGGACATACAAAAAATCATAACTTCGACTCGCAATAACTCTATATAATAATTCCTTAAAAAAATATATAGATTCAAGATAACGTGTTCGCAGATATTTGATTCAATCCTTGCTTGCAAAGTTCGAGTTATGGACAACGAATTTTGCTTTAGTTAAAATGTGGTAGTTTCTTTCGCTTTGCCATACTTTTTACACTCTTTATAAATAGTCTGTAGGCTTGCACAAAAACAACCGAAAAAGGAACTTCTTTCTTCGAACTATACCGTCATATTCGGTTATTGATCCAGCAAAGGTATGTAAGCATGTGCACACTTATATAAAACAAATAGTTCCAGATAAGCTTTCCAAAAGTCGCTGTGTATATCATAAGTCCGCCTTTCAATATTTAAAGTTATTTAAAAATTTATAACTGAAAAGTGAAAATAAATAATAATACACTTTATAATAAGAGCAATTCCCCAATATATTTGTGTGCAATTAGCGCTAATCTGGCTGTTTCTGAAGGCTGCTTTGCCATATTAAAATACCCAATTAATAATATTTATAATAGACACAATTTTGATTGCTTTAAACAGTGGAGTCATTCTTTAATTAACGATTCGAGTAATTTTAGGCTTTCAGGTGCTATGCAAAACTTCAGTTATTTCCAACAACGCGACGTGCATACAGCAATTTATCGGTGGTAGCTGAATACAGAAGGGAAATTAAAATATCTTCGTTCAAGCGAACAACTAACTAATGAGCTGCCACGCATCATCAAAATATAATTCTGTCGATTCATACGCTATGAATAGATAATAATATAATGCTGCTAAATTGTTAATTATTATGCAGTTCCAGACATTCTCCGATAGCATTGGATTTTGGGAGAAATAACATCCAACTTTACCTAGCCAAAACTATGCCTACATAATTACATATATATGGTATGTACATGTAGTTGGTCGATATATTACAAAATATACCTATCATATAATGCAGATTTATTGTGCTATTAACTTGACTGAGGAAATTTTAAAATAATATCTATTCATTTGAATGTCCTCATTTAAAAGCCAACATAATTGTGTCACAAAAATTTCATTATATGTCATATTCTGTACTCGGTACATTTGATTAAATCTGCATCCAGCTAGAACATATATACTGGGCATTTGTACTGACTATTACCTGTTTATACATAGTGCAAAAAAGTCGGTTGCATACCCAAATCACTGCATAAAGTTTTAGGGGCTCAACCGGGATTCCTTCCTGCCAAACAAGCAAACACAATACCATTAACACCAAAGAGAAAAGTGCGACCGGGCTAGTGTGCGAGATCCTAAGTGTTTATAAAAAAACAAACAAAAAACAGCAAAATCATAAAACGATCTTGATAAATTGCAAGGAATCTCGGATACTAACTTTATTTTCGGAAATGAAAGGAGGAGTATCTTTTGTAAGATTATCAGTGGATACTAAATTTGTTCTCTGTTGATGGAAGGAAGATACTGCAAATTATGTACATTTTCTTTTTGGATCTTCTGTATACGATCTCCTACAATCAAGCGGTTGCTCCTTAATTTTTTTATCTTCATTCAACGGTAAATTAATGATTAAATTAAAACAGGTATATAATAATTTGCCTTTAAAGCGGTTGTGAAAAATCAAAACTAATAATAAATAAATACAATACTTTTTTTTTTGATAATTTTCACACTTATAAAATAAGGAGAAATTTGATCGAATGACATCTAGTTATAAGGAAGAAAGTAATGCTGGTAGTGAAGAGTCAGACATGATACCTAAATTAAATACTGAGTTGACTATTAAAATAATCTCTGAATTTGATGTAAATCGTCACAATTTTCATAAGATTGTCCCAGGCAGCGATATCCAGGCGCTAGCCAGATGGGCCTGTGGCGTCTTGGCCGTTCATCTCCGGGTTAATGCAACCACACGTATTTACCTTGTAGTCTGGTTGAACGCTACGGCTATTGCGGTGGGAGCAGAGCTATGATTTAAAAATGCTCAGAAATTCCCCGCAGTCTATAAACACTGACAGGCCGCGAAGCCAAAGTAGCTTGTGAGCGTTCCCAAATACCAAGATGGGATTATAGATCCCAAATCTGGCCTCACGTGGATTCGAGAGCATTCGATTTTTTAAAATAACCGGCCAAGTGTGAGTCGCACTCGCGCATGAAGGTTTCCGTACCATCGTACAAAATTTAACACTATGTACTTTTATCTATTTTTTCAAAAGAGAGTAGGCGTCATATGAAAAAATAATGTTGTTATTTGAAAAAAAAAATGCCTGCTTATAATAATAATAATGAATAAAAAAAAAGAATAAAACGAGGAAAAAAACTCCGAAAATAACACGTTTCTTGTGTGGAAGCCCCCTTTAATTTTTAATTTAGTTTTATTTTTATTATTTGTTGTTATAGCGCCAATAGAAATACATAGTCTGTGAAAATTTCAACCTATTACGGTTCATGAGATACAACCTGGTGACGGACGGACAGCGAAGTAATAAATAAAAAAGTAAAAAATAACAAAACCGGTTTCTATAACGGACATGGACAACAGTAGTTCATATTAATTTTCCCGGTTTATATTAATTTTAATGTACAAATAAAATCGTAAGCTCTAGTGTGTTTGGAACAAAACTTTTAAATTAAAAATGAATAAGATTTTAGAATTGCAAGCAGATGCATATGAGAAGCTAGTGAAATTTCAGTCGAATCTTCGTAATGTACTCGCAGAGCACCGTACTATAGCCCAATATACATCAAGATTAGAAGCTGCTAATATGTAGTAAGTGGTTCAGTTTTCAAAGTTCCCACAAAGAAATAATTGCATTAGTTGTAGATGCAAAAGATATGCCGTATTTTACTTAGGACACATATACTCCGTTTGAAGAGTTGTATTTCGCGATTTGCGGTGAGATTTCTACAGAGTTGGCGAAGCTCGCTTCTAATCAACCTCCTGCTGGATATCAGCCAGGTAGGAATCAGCGCGTTGACAATGCCGAAAATAATATCGTTAAGCTTCCACGAATTAAAATTCCTAAATTTAATGAAAGTTGTCAAGACTGGATACCGTTTAGAGACCTGTCCGTTTCTGTAATTCATTATAGTTGTGGCTTATCTAACGTTGAGAAGCTTGATTATCTTAAATCGAATTTGAGTGGTAACCCAGCTCAGCTTCTGCGCCACGTGCAGATTACTCAAACCAATTATTATCAGGCTTCGAAAATTTTATCCGATCGCTATGAAAATAAGCGTGCTATAGTTAACGCTCTCTTAATCACGCTTACTTCCCAACCCCTTCTTACGCAAGAATTTGCCAGCAGTATTCGAAAACTCCTAGACGCAGCAATAGAGACTATGATCGCTTTGCAAAATATAAAAGTCAAAACCAATTCGTGGGACGCGCTAATTTTATTTTTAACTGTACAAAAGTTAGATATCGAAAGCCGGAAAATGTGGGAGCAATCATAGGAAGGCACCACCGACTTTCAACTCTGCCTGATCTAAATAAATTTTTAGAAAATCGTTTCCGAACTTTGGAAATCATCAAAAGTACTAAAGGCAAACAGAATCCTCTTTCAAATCATTCTAATGCCAAGTTTGCCCGAACAATTCGAACTTTCCATGCTGCAATAGACCCATCCCGCCCATGCTGCACCGGGCAGCACTTCTTATATCAATGCGATAGATTCAAGAATTCACCAGTAGACAAGTGGCGTGATCTCGTGTAACCGTTTGTGCCTTAACTGTATGGTACCGGAACATTTTTCAAATAAGTGTAAGCAAAAAACCAAATGTCGCAGACGATATCACACTCTACTCCATAGCTCTGATCTAATTAATACCAGTGTACATGAAGCTGATACTTCTATAAGCTTTAATAAACCATCCGTACCAGCTTAACCAATAGAAACCAGCCCAGTACAAACTCATTTGAGTTTGAGCTCAAGACCGAGAAACATTTGCATAATGCTTGCTACTGCCCTCGTTTGTGTAGAAACTCCAAATGATCAAGGCTCTGAAAGCTCTTTGATAACGGAGTCAGCCGTTGAAATGCTTAACTTGCCCAAGAGACCATCAAGGATTTCCGTCTGCGGAATAGGTGGTGCTCTATATGGATGATGTGAAGTTCGGATGCGATGGTGAACCAACTGCTCTAAAACTTCAAGCGGATCAAATTTCTTTATTGAACAAAGGATGTTTTGAACTACGAAAATGGACTTCTAACTCTGAAAAGCTTCTTAGAAAAATTTCCACAGAAAAGCGAGAAAACCTAATGCCTCTTGTGTTCGGCGAAGAAGAAGTAGTCAAAACCCTAGTTGTATTCAACTTCCCGAATTTCATTCACCGCCACTAAACGTTCTCTGTTGTCGGACACTGCACGGCTGTTCGATCCATTAGGATGGTTAGCTCCAAGTATTGTTTTAGCCAAGCTTTTCTTCCAAAGTCTATGGCGCTTAGGACGTAGTTAGGATGAACAGTTGCCTAATTCACTAAAAACTGAGTGGCTTCAGTTCAGAGAGGAATTAATCGAACTATCCAAAATTAAGCTTCAAAGAGGCAATCTAGTTTTCTGCTTGAGCTTCATGGATTTGCAGACGCTTCAACTAATGCATATGTATATTCAGCAGTTGTATATTCCCGTGTTTTATCACCTACAAGTGAAGTATCTGTGTCCCTGCTGACAGCTAAGTCCCGAGTGGCACCAGCTAACAAGTCCCTCTGCCACAACTGGAGCTATGCGCAGGATTGTTATTATCACAGATTTTGGCGAATGTAAAAAGAATAATGAATGTTCCTGACGCCTGTATACATATATACTTGCTCTGATTCAACCATTGTGCTGGCCTGGATACGAAGCCAACCCTCTCGTTGGAAAATTTACGTGGTTAACGGAGTTAGCCAAATTCAGGAAGTTTTAAATCAAGCCAGTGGCATCTTGTGGTCTCTGCAGAAAACTCAGCCGAGTGTGCAACTCGAGGAGTGTACCCATCTCAATTAGTGGAGCACTATCTGTGG
Source organism: Dioctria linearis (assembly GCA_963930735.1). Classification (NCBI taxonomy): domain Eukaryota; kingdom Metazoa; phylum Arthropoda; class Insecta; order Diptera; family Asilidae; genus Dioctria; species Dioctria linearis. The sequence goes on along the minus strand of OZ005740.1, from coordinate 104,486,174 downwards.
TGGCAAGGTCCGAGTTGGTTAACTAAATTTAAGGCGGAATGGCCGCTATCTACACTAATAGATCTGTTACATACCGACGTGAAAAAAAGCCAAGCTCTGCTATACTTCAACAATATCGTCAGACTTTGATCTTCTAAGCCGCTTCTCATATTTAACAAAACTGATCTGCGATACCGCATTTTGCCTAAGGTTTATTCAAAATAGTCGATATAGACCCACGGAGAAAAGAACAAATAGAAAACTTGTCAACCTCACGGTATCAGAAATGAATCAAGCTCTCATACGTCTATGTAAAATAGCACAAGCAATGGACTTCCCTACAAAATTTGAAAGACTGAGTCAAAATAAATCTGTTAAAAGGAAGAGCACAATTATAAATCTAAACCGCTATTTGGATAACGACTTAGATCTTCGCGTTGTCGGGCGATTGCATGCAGCCAACCTTCCTATGTCAACAAAGCATTAAATTATTTTATGAAGCAAGAATCCATTATCATCATTCCTCGCAAACTATGCTCATACTGTTACTTTACATGGAGGTATCCAAGCAGGTCTTGCTTATCTGCGAAGAGATTACTGGATAGTGCATGCACAAAGTCTTATCTTGCAACCGTTTAAAACCAATTAAAGGGTAGTTTGCCAGAGCCAAGAATTAACTCAAGCAGGGCTATTATACACAGCAGTACAGACTTTGCTGGTCCAATAAGCATGCGTGGAGCTAAGGGTAGAAGTTGATCTATATTTAAAGGATATATATGTTTGTTCGTGTGTTTGGTGACGAAAGCTATTCATTTAGATCCTGTATCTGATTACACACTTAATGCCTTCATAGCATCCTTTAAACGATTTATAACTCACCGAGGAAAGTGTTTGCATTTATACAGCTTTTGCGGCACTAATTTCCTTGGAGCGGATGCAGAGCTTAAAAAATCAGTTAAGACAGCGCAGCACTCATTACCTGAGCACATCACCTCGTATTTTACCACAGAAAATACAACATGGTATTTCAACCCACCTTCATCACCTCATTTCGGCGACTTGCGGGAGGCAGGGGTAAAATCTAATAAAGGACATCTTAAACGAGTAATAGGAGCATCTACGTTAATATTTGAAGAACTCGCAACCATTCTCTGCCAAATTGAAGCTACGTTAAACTCTACGCCTTTGAGTTCCTTAAGCAACGAACCAGAAGATTGTGAAGCGCTCATTCCAGGTCACTTTTTAATAGCGTAACCTCCAATATCAGTTCCTGAGCCATCCTACTTGAATTTGAATGAAAACCTTTTATTGAGGTGGCAGCAGTGTCAACGTCTTGGTCAGCATTTCTGGCAAAGATGGTCGATGGAGTGAAGCACTCGCTTACAGCAACATCCTAAGTGGACTAGAAAAACAACAAACGTGGAAGTCGGAGACTTAGTGCTTATTAAAAAAGAAAAATTCCACCAGTAAAATGGCTACTAGGGCGAGTGGTCGCTACTCAACTTGGCGATGATGGCTTAGTACGAGTCGCTACTATACGTACTAAGAGTTCAACACTCAAGAGACCGGTGACGAAACTCTGCCTCTTACCTATACCCCGTCCAGAGTCCTGCCTAATTCCAATGTCAAATTACCTATAAAATTACTGATCTATTACTGTCCATAACATATCATACCACCCCTGTTGTTTTAAATATATTTCCAAGCAGCACCATTGATGTTGGTGCCATTTATACCTCCAAGCCAAAATCTAGGATACTTACCTGAAACGCACCTATTCAACACATTTTGCATCATCAATAGAAGATCTGCATGCACAAAGCTTTTTTTTTGCATCGTATTGTTGTATATTTATAATGTAATTCTCTTTTTGGTCTTCTTGTATTCAATTTGCATTTACAGAAATTTATTGTTAGTTGAGAACAAAATGTATCTGTACATACCTACGTTAGTTTGTAAATATGTAACCCAAGCAAACTCGACATGAATTTATAGCCAGTCACTAGTTCGAATACTCTATTGTTGCTAAATTTACAGTAATCAATTCCGACTCACGTTTGCTTGGGAACTAGCTATGTTCAGTTTGTTGCGAGAATTTGGAAAATAAACATCGAATTGGATAATTAGAAAACAGAGTTTACCATTTAGTTGTTTTTATTGCTGGTATTTACTGGGAGACTGACGACAAAGCTCAATAATTTTAGAATTGAAGGAAAAGATCCAAGAAAATGAGCAGTTCCAAGGTTTTTGCTGAATACAAGACAATCCAGAAGAAACGTTAGTAGAAGGCTACTGACAATTAGAAAACAGGGGTCCTTCTTTAACTTTAATTTATTTTTATTTTTATTATTTGTTGTTATAGCGGCAATAGAAATACATAGTCCGTGAAAATTTCAACTGTCTACTTATTACGGTTCATGAGATACAACCTGGTGATGGAAGGACAGCGACGTAATAGTAATAGGGTTTCCGTTGTTACCCTTTGGGTACGGAACCCTTAAGAGTATTTGGAATTTTTTAACATCATAATACTTTTTATTTCGTTACAACGCAAGGAAATGTGTTTTTATCAACAAGGATTTCCAAGTGTTGCTATATCTACCTATGAGTACTTTCCAGCCTTTTAATAATTTCTTATTATGCTGTATGTTTTATGGGCACACACACTTCAGTATTTTGCGTTACCATGATTTATTTTTTTATTCTTTTAAAATAAAGTTCGAAATATAAAAACCAATAAATGTGCAAAACTGTTCTTTAATTTTGTTTTTGTTTTGTGAGTTTTAAAAAATCAGGTAATTCTATTGTTTGAACAAATAACATTATTTAGCATCCACTTTTTAAAAATCGGACATGAAAATTTGAAAATGCGTTGACGGATCCGTAATTATGTATGCATTGTACAACGCAACACATCTTATGAGTTGCATTGTTTAATTATAATAGGAATATAGCGGAACATGAGTTAACAAATGGTGATAACCGCCGTATTATGTTTCCCGCTAAGTCCTCTTACAGCCAAGCGATATACGGCCATTTTCAATATATCTATAAAAGATACGCTAGGCCATTACCGTGTCTTTATGTTCCAGGCACTGAAATCAAATTCTTCAAATGTATTATAGGAGTACGATTTCGTATACTTTTGCAAAGAAAATTCGCTCTTTGAATGCATTAGAGTAGAACGTTTTCGTACTTTTGCAAGTAAAAATAAAGCAAAATCGCTTTGTGCCATGGCCTGGAATATACAGTAAATTTTCATAAATTATAAAGTGTTTGTCGGGGTGTTTCCGTTTAAGTATTCTTGTTTGCAATCATTCAAAAATATTTTAAAACCAATTAACTAAGTAAGTTCTGTGTCACTAAAATTACTCTTTTGGATCAAATATTATCATTTTCGAATTGAACGAAACTATTTTTAAATTAAATGAAATCTTTTTCGCAAGGAGTGAAACCTTCATCGGATGGATTGAAATTTTTATGAACTAAAATGAATCTAATTTCAAATGAAATGACGTTTTTTTCAAATTAAATAAAACCTCAGCGAATAAAAAGTAAATTAACTTAATTGTATATTTAATTTTTTCTACCAGAGTAATTAATTTTACAGTTTTACTTTTGATGTGTAATAATATTTGTAGTGCAGTGTAGGTTTAGCATAGTACTTTTCATTTCATTACCTGCGAAATGTTGAAAGAAAAAAAAGTTTTTTAATAAATTCCAAGAATAATGGCACAAAAAGGCCGGTTTACTTTACCGTGCTAACGGGATGAGAGTAATTAAGTGAGATATACTTGACTGCTTGGACACAGCACAACGAGAAGAACCAGACATATCAACCATTCTTGATTGGGAAGCAAACTTGGAAAGACCACATTTTAAAAATATCTCGGAGTGCAGCGAGAAGCTGAAAAGCTTCTGTGCTCAATGTATTTCTCTTCACGTTGGCTCATCTGAAGGACATTTGTGAATGAATAAAACAATTAAAAAAATTCGAGAAAAGTTTTATTGGTTACATATGCGAGAGGATATGGAGTAGTGGAGCGACGGATGCACTATCCTCTGCTTCTTGCAAAGGGCCGTCACACAGAAGAAGAAGAGAAATTCAGAAATAAAATGTAGGGACCCCATTTGAGAAGATAGCCCTAGACATTGCTGGACCTTTTCCAGAAACATTAGTACTATACGTTAGTTGCTATTGATTGTTTCAGTAAATGGCCTAAAACCTATGCAATTCCCAAACAAGAGGCAACGACGTTGGCGGAACAAATAATAATGAATTGGCTCAGTAGATTTGATCTGCCCCAGGAACTTCATTCGGACCAAGGATGGAATTCCGCCATGACTTACGTGCTAATTCAGCCTGATTAAATAAAGCTGACCTTGTTTGGCGGTACAACCCGAAATAACGTAAGGGATGTTCGCCAAAATTACAACAACACTGGGAAGGACCGTATTCAGTGGTGACTAGGATTAATTATGTAGTATGTAGGATTCAGCGTGGTACAAGAGGCAAACGGAAAATCATTAATCTGGATTGTTGGTATCAGTACTGCGAGCATCAAGATCCCGGACCACCTGTTGTTCGGGACGAACAATTTTAAGAAGGACGCAGTGTTCCCGCTACAAAGGGATACAAGGGACATCTGTTGGAAATGGAAACAACCTTAGGTTAGTGATATCCTAGTAAACTTTGGGTTCGGAAAACGGAATTTTCAGGAAGGTTCTAGGATAATTTGTAGAGTATATGTACGGCGCTTCTCACATCCAGGAGGCGGAGTCTTATTTCGGGCAGTGAAGTGAACGAAGCAAACTATTTGGATTGTGATAATTAGACGTACAGTACTAGCGATAATTGATGATGAGTTGATAACTAAAGAGTTGGTTTGATAATTATTTGTGAATGCTATAAAACTAAACAGTATATTTAACTAAAAGAAAAACTTTTGAGTTTAATCTGAAATTTTGTGTTTTGAATAACGAACTAAGGCCATACTCGTACCATTACTTTCATTAAATTCCAACCATTCTTTTCCTCTATAATATAGTAGGGAGAGCACGTTGGCGCTCCCCGGCGATAATATATATAGATGGGTGGAGGTTGGGTGGGGTGGTTAGGGACAAATTATATCTAAGCTATTATCTGACTGGATCACGCGATTCCGTATTCTAGGGGTTCACTCTGTGTCTGTGTGTATGAGTGTGAGTAAGGATTTGCCCGATTGGTCCCCTTCTCGAAGATATATTCAATTTTTATAAAAAGGCCGTGTTCAAAATATGAGCTCTCCACATCGAACCCTTCTCATGCAGCTACCAAGTATATAGTGAAGAAGGGATAACCCAATTTAGTCTATTTTTGATATGTTATTTACTATTGCTATGAAAACACCATGTGCAAATTTTTGTATGGCAACCCTTCGAAGGAGATTGGTCCCATTTTTGAACTTAATTTAAGTTTTTTTAACATAGTCCCGTATATCAATTCCAAAATGCCTCGTGAAAAATTATAGCTGTTTCTGCAGTCGCTTTAGTATGAAAAATGACACGCCCGCTGGAGCCACTACGAGCCTCCACGCACACACCCGCGTCGTGCTTTTCAAGTTACCGACTAGAAATAGATGGGACGTGCCATTACAGGCGAGCTCAAGCCTCCCCTCAGGCCATTCCCACGGCGCGTTGGCTGGTGTTCGCGCGGCACGGCGCGTGAAATCACAGGCCGTGGGAACCAGCTTTAGAAAAATTCCTAGAATGAATAACTAAATGTGCGCAACCAATAAATGGTATGAAGCCTACCAGTATATGTGAGAGGAACTTAAGGCCAAAAACATTAAGTGGCTTGTCTTTTGTATTAATCGATTAGCATTTAAAGAAATTTCAGGAAGAATGTGATTCCTATTCGATTTCACATTAGCTGAATATCAACGTTGAATATAAGAAAGCTAGAATTGGTCTAAGAGCAACTGTTATGATACCCGGCCTAGAGAAATGCTCGTATGTAATTTTGTATGTTCACCTCTCTGTGCAAGTATGATTATTGAAGTGGTTTTTCTCATATTTATTTCTAAAACGGCTCGTCGGACACCAAAAATGGTTATAACTAATTAATGATTTCACATACTGAACAACTTTTGAGTACATTAAAACCGTCTGCGACTGATTGTTTTGACAGTATATGTAAAAAGCCTAAACTTAAATATGGCAACACCAAGAATGGGTTGCCCGAATAAGTCCATTTTCTAAATTTTATATATTATTGCTATAGAAACACCACGTACCAAATTTCAGCTCTCTACGTCGACTCGTTCTGTGACAGTGCCCATATATGTATATAGTGAAAAACTAAATTTTTGTATGGCAACCCTCCCAAGAAGTTACCCCATTCAACCCATTTTCGAACTTTTCTAAAGGCTAATTGTGGAAAATTTCAGCCTTCTAAGTGAACGCGTTTTCGAGTTATCGTGCGTAACCGACACAAAGACGGACCGGACGGACAGATGGACGGACGGACAGACAGACGGACAGACGGATAGACAGACGGACGGACGGGCGCATGCGAAAATCAAAATAACTTTTAATACTATGCAACAATGTCCAATTCATTTTGCTCTACTATCATGATATGTAGGTGTTACAAACTTAGTATAATCTACCTGTAGATTTCATTCAGGGTATAAAAATATTTAGCGTTTCTACAAGACTGTTATCAATTTAGTTATATAAGGCTCATTCAAACTCGGCAAGTTACTTGCACAATTAGAGTACTACATATACGTAAGTTCATGTTCACATTCGTCAAGTACTTTTGCGTGAATTTGCTGAAGTGGAACTACTTTTGCAGGAAATTGCCTGAATTCTTAGAATTAAAGGAAGCGCAATAAGCCCGAAAAAGTGCGGCATTTCGCACTATGTGGTAGAATTGTGTTTATATATTTATATTCTTTATTCTCATGGAAGTAGTATAACTGAAATAGTTTCGAAGAAGAATTAGGCGCAATTGTTTAAAATAAACCAAACTTGTGAACTGCCACTAACCCATTGAGCAAAAAAAAAAACCAAAGTTGGGAACACAAAAACGTAATCAAAAGAAACATTCTTGTTTAATTTCAGCATTTCACCTTGTCTGAAAAACGTCTTTCCGGGACTATTTCTGCGATTATTTATACAGAACAATTCATTGTTGAAATATTCACAAGTTTATGAAATTAAGTCCAAGACTTCACCACTAAATTGACACTTCCAATGTTTTTATTTAAAACTATCACAATTTCTGGAACAATTTAAAATTTTTTAAACGAAAAATGCACAAAAAATAAAACCAGGTACAGATAACAAAAATCTGGCATTTAATTCGAAATGGCACAATTGTCATTAGCAAATTAACTTGGCTCAGGCTTGGTATAAGCTTGGTCAGACTTGGTTAAGTTCTTCTTGCCTTTCCACCCCTTCGCCGTGTGAGATTTCCTCACACAGATAGGATTTTTACATAATATAGGTATATGTTTTAAACCTGAATTAGAACTAAAGTGGAACGTTAACTTAAAACAACTGATTGCTATCACTCCTTTCAAAATTACGTTAAGAGAGGACTTCTAACACTCCCCCTAAGTCATTTTTGTTAATTCATAGATACGTAGATGATTCCGATAAGCATGCATGCATCTTAGAGAATTAGTGCTTTAAGAAGAGTACCTACATTCAGATTTTCCATTTATCCATTTTCGTACCCAAACAGGTTTATTTTTTCTTTCGTTTAATGTGTCGTCAATTTCGTCTTTCATCGCTTCAGATATTTCCATAACACTTTTTTGGATCAACCTCTTTCTACTCATTTTGAGCAAAACGAACTTTAACAAAATTTTTTTTAAAATGTGATGCAAGGCTGGTAGCCTCCACAAATCTAGTTCATCTGACAATTTACACCATCCACCATGTTTAAAATTCACATAAAATTGAAGTTAAAAGTGTGGACTTGCTCTATAAAGTAGAAAAGAGTGGACAAGATTTGCAACTTGTCGCAAGTTACCATTTGAACCTACGAGGGGCATAGGGAAGTGAAGAGGACCTCTACTTATGCAAGTACTTGCCGAGTATGAAATCTTAAAAAGATCTAATATATATCGAGTAATTCAGTTAAATTCAAGAAATACTTTTCGATGACTTCAGAGTTATCCATGCATTATAGATGCTGTCATCATCGCATTTACACATTGGTGAGCGAATTGAATAACTTCTTCAGTGTAGGAACAAATAGCCTTAAATGACTCTATCTAAAATAAAATTTATGCATTTGAGGAGATTTTAATATTTACTTTCCCAACACATTAGAAAAAACGATGCAAACCAACATAATTTCTTTCTATTTTTATTTCAAAGCTGGTGTCTATTCCACTGAAAATATTCGGAGAGTATGAAATATCTCAATCGTTATTGAAACTAGCGTTTTCAAATCTTAAATTCCCATAAAAATGGCAAACTAATACCAGTTGAATGCGGCAGCATTTGCGGCACCCACAACAGAATATTCATGAAGCGACTCTGCCGGTCGATGATTTATAGTTTTCCGTTGTTGGCAATATATGGTTTGATTGATTCCCGCAAATCCCGTGGTTAATTACTGTAGTGTCAACAGGGAATGCGAAATTATTTGCCCAATGTCCGATTAATAAGCCTAAGTTTTTTGCTTGCGAATAAATTAGCCCCATAAACGTCAGGATATCGTGCTGATGCCGTGCAAATGAACTAATACCAAAGCAAACATTTTCGACCACAAATACGAGCCCATGTGTAAGCAAACAATTGTCAGTGCGTTATTAGCCTCATTGCGTGTTGCTCGAATGAATCAAGGCTTGAGTCAATAGACTTGTTTAATAACAATTATTGTGACTCTGCTGACTATACACAGTGTTTGCTCAGGTGCTACACTTGCTTTCCAAATCATTATCAAATATGTAGTCGTAAGGGGTCCTTGCTATTATTAGGGACTAACAAGCTTAAAGCTCTTCCGACGATTTAGACCTGGATGTAAATTATATATTTAGACTCTTCTAAGGATGATAATAATTTATGATATACCCATGGAAACTCCAGATAAATGTGATTTTGCTGAAATTAATGACTTGCCTCAACTTGAACAGAAATAGAGTTATTGCTTTTTAAGAATTTTGTCAGATATTGGTATGTATAAGCTTACTAAAGCCATGAAATTGTTGTGAAAATACTTGAAAAAGGTAAATATGTTATGCAAGGATAAATGTATTACAATATCGGCTATCATTTGTTGAAAATAAATATGTATATGCAGCTACATATTTCAAGAATAATGTTTTCTCCGCAAGATCTTCTTGTGCATACACGAAATTATAAAAAATTGTAAAGCATATCCTTCCATAGCTATGCAATAAAGATACCTGAGAAATGATGTGCGGTATATCATATAAAAATCATTCTGGTTTTGCCTGAAAAAGACAAGAAAAAGTAGATTTTTGCTACATAGAGCCAGTTAAATAGGCAACTGTTGACCAGTTAAGGCCATGGTATGGAAGTGCCATGCCTTTCTGCAGCGGGTACGCGAATAGTCGCCCAAGTGGAAATCTCCCATAAACCGTAAGCGAATAATCGAAAAGTAAAAATCGCGAAAAAAACCGGACTTGACTGAATCACTCCAAAAAGTTAGAAAATATTTTTGTGCAATTCCCAATGAAAAATAATCCAAAGTTTGGAAAAGGTAAAGTTGGCCAACACTGGTTTTTGGGCAATCCTTCGCGTTGAAGTTGTGTTCAATAACTTTTTTGCTAACAACTACAATTAACAGCATGGTCTTAATAACGGCAAAAACATAAAAGCGTTCTACTAACACATAAAGAGAAAAACGATTATATAAAATGATTGTGTTATAATTGTAACTGTTTCGAACGAGCTCAAATTTGCTGGAAGACGTAAAAGATAAAGAAAGGTCTGTGTAAACAAACAAATAAATAAACTAAATGTACGAAATTAATGCAGTAAATAGAGCCCGACAGAACTTACATATGTTTCGGAAAAATAGGTTAATTAATATAGTTGTATATTTGACGTAGTATGCGCGTTTTGTAAAATCTGATCCTTTTAAATAAAATAAAAATAAAATCGGCGCGAATATTATAATGTTCAATTCTAAGTTATATAACTAAAGATAAGGGGACAACTAAGCACCTAATTTACATCAAAATGAAGCGTGGACTTCAGCAAATAATGAATAACAGCAAAAAGAAGAGGCTTGGACCAATTTGGTGTTACCAAGCACGAGGAGCATCTGCCATTTTTTAAGCAGTATATTTTTAGGTATCCATATTTTTTTTATTATTATTATAGTGTATCATGAAATCACACCTCTTTTAGAAATCTAAATATTAAAATTTGAAAAAAAAGGTCACTAGTCCAACTTTGTCCACTCATCTTTAATTCCGTATTAGTTCGCGTTCTTGTTATTTGTTGTTGTCTTAAATATGAACAGATGTGGATGGAGATTTGTACTCTGGTTATTACCAGGCTCTCCGAAGTCTCTCTAGATAAATTCATGTGAGTTGAGTTAGTCTGTTGGGAACAATAAATCAGATTATATAAAAAAAGAAGCGTATAAACATCTTTTTGACTATATTAACAATAATACTTTCAAGCAAGAAGCTTTATAACGGATTTATAAATTGCTCTAAAAGGTGGACTGACATCTATTTATCCCAGCGCAAGTTTTGAGAGCTGTTGCTCCACTATTGTCAAGCACTTCGTTGAAACCTGTCGATCAAGCACAAAACCTCAGCTCAATTTATAACAACACAAAGGTTACATAAGTTTTTTTATTATATAATTCATCTATATAAACCAATAATAACAAATGCCACCGTCTATTATTATTTAACATTTTTATAAAATATTCTGGAGAAGTATGGAGAGTATTTCAGGAAGAAAAATTTCTCAAAGGAGAAATTTAATTATGTTTATTGAAAGCGATAGTAGATCATTCCATAGAAAATCGTCCGATGGTGGTGATTTTGCTGAAATTTTGCAGAAGAGTAGGACATTAATTATACTACTAATAATAATATAATATTTTTTTTGTTCCAGCTATGTATTTTTTTCTGAATATAGCCTGTTGAAATTTTCTAAAAAGGCCAAATTTTCACCCGCCGACCATCAAAAATTCATATCTCGGGTAATAAATATCACAGCCTTGTGAAACAAAGATTAGTTTATAAAAAATCAATAAAATAATTAAAAGAAATAAGATTTCAGTAAGAAGGATTTCTATGATTGCAAAGGAAGGCTTTATCCTTGAGAACTTGCAAATTCTATCCTTTGAATTCCTTGTTATTTTTAAATATAGGGTCATTAAATAATAATTCGACTCCCATAAAGTGTGACATAACTGTTATTATTTTTTTTTAATTTTACATACTTAGAGGGTTTGTGATGAGATTATTTCAAATGCGGGTTTAATTCGTCCAATACATCATTAGATAAAATGTTTTGGAAAATTGTACACATCTAAAAACGTTTTACCGATACGACCTCAAAGTGATTTGTGAATATCGCAAACTTTCTTCCTATTCTTCATAAACTGACTCTAAAGTCATCATCATAATCTTGAATCACACAATTTCTAGAAATATGTAAATTTCTATAGAATCTGCAAACCTGTTTAATCAACTCGCACCACTTTCACAGATAATTACTTGCCAACTTTCATGAAATTTTCAAGAAACTAAGAATTTTTTATAAGCAAATGAATGATGGTGAAACTTGCATGATTTTTTTACTCCCTGATTCACGTTAAGATCCCATGTTGTAATTTTTATATATTTAGAGAATAATAAAAGGTGGAAAATAAAAAACAAAACAAGTAGAAATGCTAGAATTGGTATAAGACCAATTCTTATGATACCCTAGATGAATGTCCATATAAAATTTCGTATGGGCAAATTTGATTTTTGGTTTTTCGCACAGATATATGTATAAACTTAATATACCCTATAGCGTGGATTGAAAAATACATATGAATTTTTAAAGAAGACCAGGAGAACATTTTTATACCCTAGATGAAATCTATAGGGTACACTAATATTAAATTTTTTTTTATTTTTGTCATTTCCGTCCGTCTGTCTGTCTGTCTGTCTGTGCGCACGATAAATCGAGAACACGAGCAGAGATTTTGTACACGAACTATAAAAAAAAAGTAAAATTAAGTTAGAAAAATGACAATTCGGATTACCGGAAAATTGCTCGCCCACAGTTGCTCGCCCACAATTGCTCGCCCACAATTGCTCGCCAGGAAAGTTGCTCGCCACACAATTGCTCGCCAGGAAAGTTGCTCGCATATAACTAACACATCTGCAATTTACATGAATACAGATAATATAGATTAAGAAACACGTTTATTACATAATATTAACATATATTTTCAATTATTATTCACAAACAATTCGTCGCCTGAATATTGGTTTGCCCCATCCGCCAAATTTGATATTTTGAGTTAAGTACGGCTTTTGAGATTATTATTGAAGGTGAATTAAATGCTTTAATCAGCTTTTCTCTAAGTTATATATGTATCGAGATAAATCATGTCATGTTTTGCCCCATAACATATTTTTGCCACAAAAGTTAGTATTGGTTTTACCCTCAAATCAAATTTGTGTACACATGGGGCATAAAATACAAGAAATTCTTTAAAATATTTTTTTAAGTATTGTTGTGATACACGTGCGGAAATTGAAAACTATATTTAAAATTGGTTTGCTCCATGTGGGAATGTTCTTACACGTAGAGTAAATCAAAATCAATTTTTGGCAAAATCTTGGTTTGCTCCATGTAGCTGCACCGATATTGCCTTATATATAGAATTCTGAAATTCTGAAATTCAGTTCATGTGAAGAAGTCAACGAGTGAACATCACGTCGTGAACATCACGTCGTCACCTCTCACCAAGATTGTCCACAGCTATGCTAGGGTAAGTTACACGCCACCCTGTTTATTAGTATAATGTTTTTTAAATAACATTGATGAAGTAAAAATTAAATTAACAAATTTAAAACTTTTTTTAATGTATTGAAGAATATTGGACGAAATACTCCTCTGACACAGAGTCAAGGCCCTGGTCCATCTAAATTAAGATTGAGGTGAGCCTTTTAACGATTATTTACAGTATACGTTTTATACTCTAGTTGAAATCATCATTTGTAGTGCACAGAAATAATGCTGGTAGAGCAAAAATTGTGCATGTCCGTCTGTCCATCAGTCCGTCTGTTCGTCATCACGATAACTCGAAAACGCATTCACTTAGAGTGCTGAAATTTGCTACATGGTGTTTTTTTTAGCAAAAGTAAATAAAATTTTAAAAATGGACTAAATCGAGGCAACCTCTTTTTGGTGTTGCCATACAAAACTTTCGTTTTTTACTTTTATTTTTATCTACAGTATAATATTATTGGTCTTAGACGCAACTATAACGTTTTTTTTAAGAAAGAACAACAAGAACTATAATTATGAAATATCATTCTCTCTAACAGAAATAATGACAGTTACAACATAAATAGAGTAGAAACTAGTGATTCCTCTGGAACTGATTTTGGTTTGCGAATATAATATAATTTGCAAATTCATTTTTGTTAAACATAATGTTTATTATAAATGACGATGACTCTCTAAAAGATCCAACATTCTCTGGTAATGGGAAAAGTGGTTTGGTGGCACATTTTCTCAAATCTTGCGACAGTCATGCAGTTAATGAAATTAGTGATATACGAAGCCTTCCATCAAATTATTCTTCAGGTTTGCGAGAGACATACATATAAAAAATCAGGT
>OZ005740.1:104303135-104472162 GCA_963930735.1 Dioctria linearis | reverse complement strand
CTCAGGGGTTATTATGGTCTTAAGTAAAACTTCGAATTTTCTTACGTTTTTTTTTTACTTTGATCTCTATTGTTTTTTTTTTTTTTTGTAAAACAGTGGTTAATATAACTTTTTTTTTTCATAAAAACTTTGGACTCTCCTCTTTCATTTGACTCATTACGCCCTATGTGCTAACTGTAGCCGTTAAGGAGTTATTAACTCATAACCTATTTAGGTCATATCGAAATTAGACGATACTTTTTTTAAATAACGTGTTTTCAGTCACTAAGGGAACAAATTGTTATCTATGAGAATAGGTTTGAGAATAGGCTAAGAGCTAATTACTCTTCAACGGCTGCAGATACCACATTGGGTGCACTAAGTCAAATTAAAGAGGAGAGTCCATAGTATATAGTTTTTATGAAAAAAAATTATTGTTAACCGCTGTGTTGCAAAAAAAAACATAGAGGTCAAAGTAAAAAAAAAACGTAAGAAAATCCAAAATTTTTAGTTAAGACCGCAATAACTGTTAAGAGGATTACCCGACTGATTGAGTAGTCGTAATAGAGGTCATGAAGCTTTGCATACAATCAGCTTTAGATGGTAAACATACACCCTATACTTTTTAAGGCAAAGGGTGTTTTGTGAAAAACAATTTTTTTACTTAATCACCCTATAACTCTGGAACGGTTGATATGCCCCTCCTCCCTGCCATACAATTTTTTGTTTGCCTAGGTGAGTACTATCAACTCCTGCTCCATTGACCACCATGGAGGAAACACCCTGTATATACATATATGTAAACAACTTTTATACTGAAACATTAACCAATTTGTTTTTAACTTTAAATTTTTACAAGCAATATGTACACGAACACATTATTTCGTATGCAAAATTGGTTGATAATAGAATAAGCTACTGAGGTGTTATCTTTTGGCAAGATCAAAACCTGACATGTGATCAGAAATAATAATTTATACAAAAAACCAAGTGACCTAAAATCTCCAAACATTTTCTCCTTCTGTTTTAATGAACTTGAACTTCATTGCGTAGAGATTGGTTTTCAAATTCACAACTGCATGAAAAGAAATTTTACATCCTCGTTTCATCATTTTCGAGTTATATTAATTTGTAGATAAAGCCAATATCGATATACAATATTTTTAAATTTACAGTTCCAAGTTATGAACTGTGTACAAACTTTCAAAGTCTTAGGTCTTATGTAGGTACTAATTGATATCAACTGATACGAATATTTCTTTGGAGGTTTCATCTAGTAACAAAAATTTCAGAGGAATATCTGAATCTGGATATGAAATATTATATAAGAATATAATAACATGTATACGTGAAATTCACAAGACTCTTCCCTGAAAAAAAACCTTGAAATAGCGTGCGTGAAAGACATAAAAATGAATAAGAATTTGTACATACTAAAATTTAAAGAAAATCATTTTAAAATTGTAAAATAGAGGATGTTTGGCAACTCGGGGTACTAAGGCAAATAGGAATTGCATTTAAACATTTTCAATTTGGCAATACCGATGTGTATTTATTCCATATCATTCTCGCAGACTTCTATCCGAAAATTGTAAGCAATTGTCACACACTATAAAAACCACACAATTTCCAAGCGCAATTTGCCTAACGATTAGGTAAATTTGCTAAAAAGTTTGTTGAATTTGCACAAGATTACATTGTTTTGTGAAACAGACACATTGGCGAAAGTTTATGTGAATTCATTTTATACGGAAACCGGGAACTACTTACCGAAGTACCTACTTGTATGATTTTAACAAATTTTTTATACAGTGTTATCGTTTTTATACATGATACTACGATAAAGCATTGTTACAAATATACTTTCATATGTGTAAGCTGATGCGTTGTAAAATAATGTGTTCGCTGATACGTGGTAGTAAAGCAATTTAGTTGAAAATTGTTCTTTCTATTGGAATGTTATTTTCTTAGAGTGATTTTATTTTTTTGTATTTAAAATTAAATGAGTGAATTTTTTTTACAGTTAATAGCAATTACTGGATAGTGATACTACAAGGTGAGATTTCAGTCCTATTTACTTACTTTGCTATTTTCTTTCTGGATTTCTTCGGATTTTTATTTTAAATTGACACAATATTATGCATTTAATATACCGGCATTGTGCGAGTTTTCAATAAAATGTGCATTTAATATTTCGTAGTGTATCAAAATTAAAAGTAGTTACATAGTTTATGCGCAAATATTAGGTGATTTAAATGTTGGATTTAAACAGTGGTTAAATGTAATTAAATTAAAAAAATTTGAGGTTTGAATTGAAATTAGATTCGATCTAATCCAAGTTAATAATTATTTAAATATACTGTCTATTAAATTCCAAACAAATACAATATATTTGAGTTAATACAATCCATTTTCTGTTTAATCCTCCGCGTTAATGTAAGGAACCGACATTTATGCACTTTATTTTCTCTAATAAGTGTCGAAAATTAGAAGCACCTACCCATAAGATTTCGCTCTTTGTACCGTTATTTGGTCTACATTTTTTTCTGATTTCTAAACTAGACACAGTATTTAGTTATTTCCCATTTAACTTGCTTTGCTTACGGCGTTTTACAATGGTGACGCAATTTTTAATATATGGTACAGTTTTCCTTTTGTATAAAATCTTTGATAAATCAGAATTGAACAATTTTATGTGCAAATATTGCGTGTATTGAGGATTAATTGAATTTAGCAGAACAAAAGCTTATAATAACGTTAATAAAATCAATTTAAATCTTGTTTAAGAAAACATTGGATTGAGTCCAATAAACCATATTTAAGTTAATTTTATCCTGTTTTAATCGGGTCAAAACCCAGCATGTAAACGAGCTAATTTTTTTACTTTATATCAAAGTTCTGCTATATAAAAAGCAATAAAAAATCATCTAAACATTTGGGCCACTATTTCATCTGACATACTATTAGGCACCTATTATATCTTACATAATTTGATATGAGTAATTTTTCTATTAGATATATTCTGAATGGAAACTTTATTTTGTGATTTGTGAATCTCAAAGGGTTTGTTTACGGGCTTTCTACAATGGTAACGTGCTCTATATGTAAACTTAAATTTCAAAATGCGGACATATTAATTGGACATCTAAAGATTCTTCACGGATACGGAGAAAATAGCTCCTATAAGTGCCATGAAAACTCGTGCCAGCAATCTTTCCAAAATGTTTCAGCATTTAAAAAACATTTAAAAAGAGTTCATATTTCTAATAAAGCCATTGCTAATACTGTCTATAATGAGGAAAATAACAACATCATGGCTTAGGTAAAAAAAAATGGGTAAGTCACCAAAATCGCTTATGCAAAATACCCAATAAAGTACCAACGTTTTTTATATTTTAACCAGCCTGATTTAGTAAATTGCCCAAGCGATTTACTAAAAATTGACGAACATTTTGGAAAAAATTACATTACTTAGCTGAAAAGCTTATATATTTTACCCAAGCTAGTAAGTTTAAATCAAGGATATATCACCCAAAATTCTTAGCTGGTTGACGTTAGGACTTGGGAAATAAAATTCTTAAAACTTAGTAAATTTGTACATGGCCTTGGCAAAAAATTTGTATAAAATGCAAAAGCAATTTAGATAAATCATCGAAGTTTTTCTAGTATAAAATGCACTAGGTTTAGGCAATGTAACCAAGCTGGCTTGTGCACTTTATCACCGAAGTGATTTTAGGTAGCTTGCAAAAGAACTTGTAAGGCTGGATAATGCCGAAGCTCTTTGGAAATTTACACGCCGTTTTTTTATAATTTTGCGTAAGTTTTTCTCTGAGTGATTCTCTTTAATTTGTACCAACATGGAATGGCATAGAATGGATTGACCGTATGGGTATGGCAGTAAATGATATCAAAGAAACATAAAGCCATACAGAACTTGCATGAGTGTGAAATGTCTATATGTTTCTTTGATAAATATTGTGTGTCGTTCGCTTGAGCCAGCCAACCGTTCTTTCGTTATGATCAGAGTCACACAGCTCAAAATCTTTCACAGGAAATGAAAAGAGTTGTCCAATCTTGGAAATAAGAGAATAAGGTTTGCGCTGTATTTACTGATAACGCAGCAAATGTAGTGGCTGCAATAAGCCTCTGTCAATGGCATCACATATCTTGCTTTGCTCGTACTTTAAATCTAAATACTAAAGCGGCTATTAGTGGTATTCGAACCAAGGTAAAATGGATTGTAGAGTTCTTTAAACGATCCTGCAAGCCTAGTTAAATTGATATCTACTATGAAGCAGATGGGAACTTCAGAAAGAAAATTGAAGCAGGATGTCATAACCAGATGGAACTCGACTTATGATATGTTCCGACGAATTTTTGAAGTACAAGAATCTTTGCAGTACACCATCACCTCACTTCAATCTGCTGCTTATACAATTACAGCAATTCAGCCACCGACATAATTGCAATATAACATGATTGTGAGGTTCTTGAAATATGCAATGAAATCCAGTAGCAAAAATAGTGTAACGGGGTCAAAGGTCCTGCTTTTAGTCAGAGATTATAGAATTTTTATATTTTTTTAATGAATTCATATTTTGAGTTAATTGAACGTTACAAGATCTATAAATAAATTTTTCTTTCGGAAGAATAGTTAGATTGTATTTTATAATTTTTTGTTTGTTGCGAATATCGATTTTGTTGTACTGTTTCCTTTTTTATTATTATTACTTCCGATTGTGTTTCTGTGTATTTTTATATTAATTTGAAATTATGTAAGTCATCTATGCAAATGATAAGCATATGTACAAAAAAAAAAGGAAATCAAGAAGTGCTTCCATTGTCTTATATTTCTATCATAAAGTTTAATTTCACCTTTTTTGAGAAAGAGATTTACAGACTTTATCTCTCTCGAATATTGCATGCCCTTCACGACATTCACGACTCATCTCCTTTTCGACACTCATCTTTCTCGGACGTGAAAGCAAGTAATAATGTTGTGAGAGCTAGTCTCAAACGGTAAAGGAAGGGGTGCCGGTTGTTGAAAGGATAACTCAGCGTTTCGAACTTCAAATCGAAAATTTTATTAATAATTCATTTACTTAACCAAATATCACAAAATTAAAAAAAACATTAGCTTAGAAACTATAAATTCAAGAATTAATAACAAAAAAGAACACTATCTAAAAAATTCTATATAAATTCATTCATCCCGATGACGTGTTCCGTGTCTTTAGTTCTGAAAAGAAGAAGAAGACCGGAATTAAATTTCTGTCACCAAACAAACTTTTGTAGTGAAAATATTAATGCTGTTACTGCCTGTAGGCAGAAGGGCAGTAAAGTGATGCACAGAAGAACTCTCTGTGAATCTATTTAATGTTAGTGCTCCCGGGTTGTTGTTAGCTCTTTTCCTTACAGCTGCTGCGCCACATCAGCTGTAGTTAATGACTTTAGTTCCATCTATTACGACTCGTCGGCTTTATATAGCCTCTTGATGTTGCCCTAGAAACGCTCATTTCATTCGTCGAAGGCGAACTCAGCTGACTGGAGAAATGTCACTTATTGCGAATTGTAATGACCAAAGTTGTGCAGTGCAGTGCATTACTGTTACTAGGTGTGAAACCACTGCTTAGTTTCCGGTGCTCTGAGTGTGACTTGACCCAATAATTCCATCATAGAATATTTTAGGATACGTCCACAAAGATGCTGAACGAGGGCGCGTGGGGGGCTTCTACGCGAGTTAAGAGATAAAATGACTGCACGCCAATCCTGAGAGAGTGTTTATAACAACTCTGGAAGTGCGCGATGTGGCGACACATCTCAAGGTAACTGGTTAAGGAATAAAATTTTTCATTTTTTCACGAGGTGTAGCGCCATTTTTTTAATATCCTGCATATTTTTATAGCTCCGTTCGATGGATTCTTGACGTACTCTCATATACTTGAAGAGTCTAGCAGTATCAATACGTAAATCTCATATACCTGTAGATGTTGAAATCTCCAAAATTCTAATCGCTCTTTATTTATGAGGTCATAAACAAAACTGTGAAAATGGCAAGAAAAATGACACAACACCAAAATCAAAATTTGTCTGTTTTATTAACAGTTCAACGTAAAAATAACTTATCACCCTCATACAACAAAACAATGACAACAATAAAACTTGTTAATTAAATGGCTTACATACAATTTCAAAAACAATTCTTAGTTATTACTAAATTTCGATATATTGAACACAGGCCAATTTTGACTTGTTTCACTATTCATACTAAGGTGCGATATATTTGAAAAGTGCCATATTACACTACTTGTCAATCACAAGATAGCTACTTCAGAATCTGACGATTTACCACGTAAAAAATGCCCTTAGATCGATTTCCAGCCAACTCCAACCAAATTTTGGTAATTTCAAAGTGATAAGAAAATTTATTTTTGTGGAATAACAATCACTACTATCACTTGGAATTCTTCAAAATAAAACTACTTCGCTGCCCATTTCTTCGTTTGAAAAAAGGTAAAATAAAAATCAGTGAATTACCCAGCATTGATTGTGGATGCTTTAAGGGGTACGATGAATAGTATATGTAGCATTTAATGAATTAATTTACAAGAACTATGTTCGAAATAATTTCCTTTTATTGTTGATTTACAATTTAGTATTGGCCAATATTATAAAATGTTTGATCTTCGGATTTAGGATTGATATGAAACTATATGTCTGCATTCCACGGCAGTCCGAAAAAGAAGAAGGATGCAACTGTCAGCTTGTCTTGGCTTATTTCCGTCTCACTTTTAGATGTCGCTCAAGTGTTTATAAATTCCCACATATATCCTAGCTTGCAGTGAACTAAATCAAATAATAATAAATTTCCAAAACTCTGGTAGTAGTATACTGCCGATTGGAGTAGAACGCTGGCTCTAGGTGGCAGTATTACCTTTTCCGTGCGATTGCTACCAAATAGTACTATATTGTAGTGTGAACCCAAAAGGTTAGGGGAGGTTTGTACAAATATATATCTCAATATTTTATTTATTTCAAAGGTTTCTTTAAGTCTTTCTTGGGAAACTCCGGCTAAACAAGACGAAAAAAAAATTAAACAAGTAAAAAATGGTGTCTCCTTTTATGTTTACTGTTTTTATTTTGATGTGAAAAAACAAAAAATAAAGTAAGAATGGAAAGTTTTCAACATGTCTTAAAAGTTTTAAAAAAAAGTTTCCCAAGAAGGACTTAAAGAAACAGTTGAAATAACCCCGAAAAAACGACCAATTGCTAAATTTATTTATTGAAATATTATATATGATTACTAGCGAACATGCATATATATGTACCATACACTACCACCTGGAGGCCAGAATGTTTTCAGATTCTCCACTTAATTTTACTCGCACAACTCAATCCTTTTAAACTGACATCTGTCCCAGATATCGGTCTTTTAGTTACTTCAAAGCAGCCACTATGAGAATTGCGTGTGAGATTCCCTCCATTATTGATGAAGACCCATATGGTGGATATGTGGTATATGGGGTTACCGGGGTGATTCGAATCTTCAAATAACACATTTTTAAATCTACGAATCTAGTAAAACTAAGACACCAGCAATTGTTTAGATCCCAATCTTAATATTTCTTTTTACCATAAAATTTAAAAAAGACAATAAAGGATTGTATGGTCTCCTATAATTCACAATCCATGCAGATTCTATCTGCATTGTATCTGGGGCCATACTTATTTTCATATTTCATCCTATACCTATACTTAGCGAGTTTTCTGAACCGGATATTCTCAGTCAATAAATTTTATTATATAACTTTTATTTTTTATTTATTATAGGCTGCGCACGAGAAATTCCAAGCATGGAGACCAGGCCCGCCGGCTGTGCTGTTCTGCTAAAAACCCTTCCACCGAAACTTTCCTGCCCTCTTAATGAAGTGCATCAGGACCTTGTGCTCCGGGAAAAGGCCGGACAAGCACAGAGAAAGTGTGCGGTTATGTCAGGCTCTCCTTCCAGGCAGGACAGATATTCAGGGTTTTCAACAATTTTCAATTTTGTTAGATGAGCGTGAAGAGAGTTGTGGCTGGTGATGAGATGCGCATCTGCAAGTACTCAGTACTCGCCCGTCTCTGCTGATGCTTCATACCAGCACCATCTTTGATGAGCGACCCGGTACTCGGGGTTGCAATGCCTACGGCGGGTTTCGGAGCGAGAAACGGATAAATAGAGTCATACCTAGCTTGAAGATCAGTTTAGAATGGACCAGGGAAGGCACGATAAGGCACTTCCCTCAGCTCACGATTTCCTTTCAAGAAAGCTCACACAGAAGCGATGCCCAAAGCGAAGCTCTGGTACCATCGCATCAAGTACCTTATACGGTAAAAAGATAATAAGACACATTCTGCAGTATTACTTGGCTAAAAAAGGACATACAAAAAATCATAACTTCGACTCGCAATAACTCTATATAATAATTCCTTAAAAAAATATATAGATTCAAGATAACGTGTTCTCAGATATTTGATTCAATCCTTGCTTGCAAAGTTCGAGTTATGGACAATGAATTTTGCTTTAGTTAAAATGTGGTAGTTTCTTTCGCTTTGCCATACTTTTTACACTCTTTATAAATAGTCTGTAGGCTTGCACAAAAACAACCGAAAAAGGAACTTCTTTCTTCGAACTATACCGTCATATTCGGTTATTGATCCAGCAAAGGTATGTAAGCATGTGCACACTTATATAAAACAAATAGTTCCAGATAAGCTTTCCAAAAGTCGCTGTGTATATCATAAGTCCGCCTTTCAATATTTAAAGTTATTTAAAAATTTATAACTGAAAAGTGAAAATAAATAATAATACACTTTATAATAAGATCAATTCCCCAATATATTTGTGTGCAATTAGCGCTAATCTGGCTGTTTCTGAAGGCTGCTTTGCCATATTAAAATACCCAATTAATAATATTTATAATAGACACAATTTTGATTGCTTTAAACAGTGGAGTCATTCTTTAATTAACGATTCGAGTAATTTTAGGCTTTCAGGTGCTATGCAAAACTTCAGTTATTTCCAACAACGCGACGTGCATACAGCAATTTATCGGTGGTAGCTGAATACAGAAGGGAAATTAAAATATCTTCGTTCAAGCGAACAACTAACTAATGAGCTGCCACGCATCATCAAAATATAATTCTGTCGATTCATACGCTATGAATAGATAATAATATAATGCTGCTAAATTGTTAATTATTATGCAGTTCCAGACATTCTCCGATAGCATTGGATTTTGGGAGAAATAACATCCAACTTTACCTAGCCAAAACTATGCCTACATAATTACATATATATGGTATGTACATGTAGTTGGTCGATATATTACAAAATATACCTATCATATAATGCAGATTTATTGTGCTATTAACTTGACTGAGGAAATTTTAAAATAATATCTATTCATTTGAATGTCCTCATTTAAAAGCCAACATAATTGTGTCACAAAAATTTCATTATATGTCATATTCTGTACTCGGTACATTTGATTAAATCTGCATCCAGCTAGAACATATATACTGGGCATTTGTACTGACTATTACCTGTTTATACATAGTGCAAAAAAGTCGGTTGCATACCCAAATCACTAAAGTTTTAGGGGCTCAACCGGGATTCCTTCCTGCCAAACAAGCAAACACAATACCATTAACACCAAAGAGAAAAGTGCGACCGGGCTAGTGTGCGAGATCCTAAGTGTTTATAAAAAAACAAACAAAAAACAGCAAAATCATAAAACGATCTTGATAAATTGCATGGAATCTCGGATACTAACTTTATTTTCGGAAATGAAAGGAGGAGTATCTTTTGTAAGATTATCAGTGGATACTAAATTTGTTCTCTGTTGATGGAAGGAAGATACTGCAAATTATGTACATTTTCTTTTTGGATCTTCTGTATACGATCTCCTACAATCAAGCGGTTGCTCCTTAATTTTTTTATCTTCATTCAACGGTAAATTAATGATTAAATTAAAACAGGTATATAATAATTTGCCTTTAAAGCGGTTGTGAAAGATCAAAACTAATAATAAATAAATACAATACTTTTTTTTTTGATAATTTTCACACTTATAAAATAAGGAGAAATTTGATCGAATGACATCTAGTTATAAGGAAGAAAGTAATGCTGGTAGTGAAGAGTCAGACATGATACCTAAATTAAATACTGAGTTGACTATTAAAATGATCTCTGAATTTGATGTAAATCGTCACAATTTTCATAAGATTGTCCCAGGCAGCATATCCAGGCGCTAGCCAGATGGGCCTGTGGCGTCTTGGCCGTTCATCTCCGGGTTAATGCAACCACACGTATTTACCTTGTAGTCTGGTTGAACGCTACGGCTGTTGCGGTGGGAGCAGGGCTATGATTTAAAAATGCTCAGAAATTCCCCGCAGTCTATAAACACTGACAGGCCACGAAGCCAAAGTAGCTTGTGAGCGTTCCCAAATACCAAGATGGGATTATAGATCCCAAATCTGGCCTCACGTGGATTCGAGAGCATTCGATTTTTTAAAATAACCGGCCAAGTGTGAGTCGCACTCGCGCATGAAGGTTTCCGTACCATCGTACAAAATTTAACACTATGTACTTTTATCTATTTTTTCAAAAGAGAGTAGGCGTCATATGAAAAAATAATGTTGTTATTTGAAAAAAAAAATGCCTGCTTATAATAATAATAATGAATAAAAAAAAAGAATAAAACGAGGAAAAAAACTCCGAAAATAACACGTTTCTTGTGTGGAAGCCCCCTTTAATTTTTAATTTAGTTTTATTTTTATTATTTGTTGTTATAGCGCCAATAGAAATACATAGTCTGTGAAAATTTCAACCTATTACGGTTCATGAGATACAACCTGGTGACGGACGGACAGCGAAGTAATAAATAAAAAAGTAAAAAATAACAAAACCGGTTTCTATAACGGACATGGACAACAGTAGTTCAAATTAATTTTCCCGGTTTATATTAATTTTAATGTACAAATAAAATCGTAAGCTCTAGTGTGTTTGGAACAAAACTTTTAAATTAAAAATAAATAAGATTTTAGAATTGCAAGCAGATGCATATGAGAAGCTAGTGAAATTTCAGTCGAATCTTCGTAATGTACTCGCAGAGCACCGTACTATAGCCCAATATACATCAAGATTAGAAGCTGCTAATATGTAGTAAGTGGTCCAGTTTTCAAAGTTCCCACAAAGAAATAATTGCATTAGTTGTAGATGCAAAAGATATGCCGTATTTTACTTAGGACACATATACTCCGTTTGAAGAGTTGTATTTCGCGATTTGCGGTGAGATTTCTACAGAGTTGGCGAAGCTCGCTTCTAATCAACCTCCTGCTGGATATCAGCCAGGTAGGAATCAGCGCGTTGATAATGCCGAAAATAATATCGTTAAGCTTCCACGAATTAAAATTCCTAAATTTAATGAAAGTTGTCAAGACTGGATACCGTTTAGAGACCTGTCCGTTTCTGTAATTCATTATAGTTGTGGCTTATCTAACGTTGAGAAGCTTGATTATCTTAAATCGAATTTGAGTGGTAACCCAGCTCAGCTTCTGCGCTACGTGCAGATTACTCAAACCAATTATTATCAGGCTTCGAAAATTTTATCCGATCGCTATGAAAATAAGCGTGCTATAGTTAACGCTCTCTTAATCACGCTTACTTCCCAACCCCTTCTTACGCAAGAATTTGCCAGCATTATTCGAAAACTCCTAGACGCAGCAATAGAGACTATGATCGCTTTGCAAAATATAAAAGTCAAAACCAATTCGTGGGACGCGCTAATTTTATTTTTAACTGTACAAAAGTTAGATATCGAAAGCCGGAAAATGTGGGAGCAATCATAGGAAGGCACCACCGACTTTCAACTCTGCCTGATCTAAATAAATTTTTAGAAAATCGTTTCCGAACTTTGGAAATCATCAAAAGTACTAAAGGCAAACAGAATCCTCTTTCAAATCATTCTAATGCCAAGTTTGCCCGAACAATTCGAACTTTCCATGCTGCAATAGACCCATCCCGCCCAGGGTGCACCGGGCAGCACTTCTTATATCAATGCGATAGATTCAAGAATTCACCAGTAGACAAGCGACGTGATCTCGTGTAACCGTTTGTGCCTTAACTGTATGGTACCGGAACATTTTTCAAATAAGTGTAAGCAAAAAACCAAATGTCGCAGACGATATCACACTCTACTCCATAGCTCTGATCTAATTAATACCAGTGTACATGAAGCTGATACTTCTATAAGCTTTAATAAACCATCCGTACCAGCTTAACCAATAGAAACCAGCCCAGTACAAACTCATTTGAGTTTGAGCTCAAGACCGAGAAACATTTGCATAATGCTTGCTACTGCCCTCGTTTGTGTAGAAACTCCAAATGATCAAGGCTCTGAAAGCTCTTTGATAACGGAGTCAGCCGTTGAAATGCTTAACTTGCCCAAGAGACCATCAAGGATTTCCGTCTGCGGAATAAGTGGTGCTCTATATGGATGATGTGAAGTTCGGATGCGATGGTGAACCAACTGCTCTAAAACTTCAAGCGGATCAAATTTCTTTATTGAACAAAGGATGTTTTGAACTACGAAAATGGACTTCTAACTCTGAAAAGCTTCTTAGAAAAATTTCCACAGAAAAGCGAGAAAACCTAATGCCTCTTGTGTTCGGCGAAGAAGAAGTAGTCAAAACCCTAGTTGTATTCAACTTCCCGAATTTCATTCACCACCACTAAACGTTCTCTGTTGTCGGACACTGCACGGCTGTTCGATCCATTAGGATGGTTAGCTCCAAGTATTGTTTTAGCCAAGCTTTTCTTCCAAAGTCTATGGCGCTTAGGACGTAGTTAGGATGAACAGTTGCCTAATTCACTAAAAACTGAGTGGCTTCAGTTCAGAGAGGAATTAATCGAACTATCCAAAATTAAGCTTCAAAGAGGCAATCTAGTTTTCTGCTTGAGCTTCATGGATTTGCAGACGCTTCAACTAATGCATATGTATATTCAGCAGTTGTATATTCCCGTGTTTTATCACCTACAAGTGAAGTATCTGTGTCCCTGCTGACAGCTAAGTCCCGAGTGGCACCAGCTAAACAAGTCCCTCTGCCACAACTGGAGCTATGCGCAGGATTGTTATTATCACAGATTTTGGCGAATGTAAAAAGAATAATGAATGTTCCTGACGCCTGTATACATATATACTTGCTCTGATTCAACCATTGTGCTGGCCTGGATACGAAGCCAACCCTCTCGTTGGAAAATTTACGTGGTTAACGGAGTTAGCCAAATTCAGGAAGTTTTAAATCAAGCCAGTGGCATCTTGTGGTCTCTGCAGAAAACTCAGCCGAGTGTGCAACTCGAGGAGTGTACCCATCTCAATTAGTGGAGCACTATCTGTGGTGGCAAGGTCCGAGTTGGTTAACTAAATTTAAGGCGGAATAGCCGCTATCTACACTAATAGATCTGTTACATACCGACGTGAAAAAAAAGCCAAGCTCTGCTATACTTCAACAATATCGTCAGACTTTGATCTTCTAAGCCGCTTCTCATATTTAACAAAACTGATCTGCGATACCGCATTTTGCCTAAGGTTTATTCAAAATAGTCGATATAGACCCACGGAGAAAAGCACAAATAGAAAACTTGTCAACCTCAAGGTATCAGAAATGAATCAAGCTCTCATACGTCTATGTAAAATAGCACAAGCAATGGACTTCCCTACAAAATTTGAAAGACTGAGTCAAAATAAATCTGTTAAAAGGAAGAGCACAATTATAAATCTAAACCGCTATTTGGATAACGACTTAGACCTTCCTATGTCAACAAAGCATTAAATTATTTTATGAAGCAAGAATCCATTATCATCATTCCTCGCAAACTATGCTCATACTGTTACTTTACATGGAGGTATCCAAGCAGGTCTTGCTTATCTGCGAAGAGATTACTGGATAGTGCATGCACAAAGTCTTATCTTGCAACCGTTTAAAACCAATTAATGGGTAGTTTGCCAGAGCCAAGAATTAACTCAAGCAGGGCTATTATACACAGCAGTACAGACTTTGCTGGTCCAATAAGCATGCGTGGAGCTAAGGGTAGAAGTTGATCTATATTTAAAGGATATATATGTTTGTTCGTGTGTTTGGTGACGAAAGCTATTCATTTAGATCCTGTATCTGATTACACACTTAATGCCTTCATAGCATCCTTTAAACGATTTATAACTCACCGAGGAAAGTGTTTGCATTTATACAGCTTTTGCGGCACTAATTTTCTTGGAGCGGATGCAGAGCTTAAAAAATCAGTTAAGACAGCGCAGCACTCATTACCTGAGCACATCACCTCGTATGTTACCACAGAAAATACAACATGGTATTTCAACCCACCTTCATCACCTCATTTCGGCGACTTGCGGGAGGCAGGGGTAAAATCTAATAAAGGACATCTTAAACGAGTAATAGGAGCATCTACGTTAATATTTGAAGAACTCGCAACCATTCTCTGCCAAATTGAAGCTACGTTAAACTCTACGCCTTTGAGTTCCTTAAGCAATGAACCAGAAGATTGTGAAGCGCTCATTCCAGGTCACTTTTTAATAGCGTAACCTCCAATATCAGTTCCTGAGCCATCCTACTTGAATTTGAATGAAAACCTTTTATTGAGGTGGCAGCAGTGTCAACGTCTTGGTCAGCATTTCTGGCAAAGATGGTCGATGGAGTGAAGCACTCGCTTACAGCAACATCCTAAGTGGACTAGAAAAACAACAAACGTGGAAGTCGGAGACTTAGTGCTTATTAAAAAAGAAAAATTCCACCAGGAAAATGGCTACTAGGGCGAGTGGTCGCTACTCAACTTGGCGATGATGGCTTAGTACGAGTCGCTACTATACGTACTAAGAGTTCAACACTCAAGAGACCGGTGACGAAACTCTGCCTCTTACCTATACCCCGTCCAGAGTCCTGCCTAATTCCAATGTCAAATTACCTATAAAATTACTGATCTATTACTGTCCATAACATATCATACCACCCCTGTTGTTTTAAATATATTTCCAAGCAACACCATTGATGTTGGTGCCATTTATACCTCCAAGCCAAAATCTAGGATACTTACCTGAAACGCACCTATTCAACACATTTTGCATCATCAATAGAAGATCTGCATGCACAAAGCTTTTTTTTTGCATCGTATTGTTGTATATTTATAATGTAATTCTCTTTTTGGTCTTCTTGTATTCAATTTGCATTTACAGAAATTTATTGTTAGTTGAGAACAAAATGTATCTGTACATACCTACGTTAGTTTGTAAATATGTAACCCAAGCAAACTCGACATGAATTTATAGCCAGTCACTAGTTCGAATACTCTATTGTTGCTAAATTTACAGTAATCAATTCCGACTCACGTTTGCTTGGGAACTAGCTATGTTCAGTTTGTTGCGAGAATTTGGAAAATAAACATCGAATTGGATAATTAGAAAACAGAGTTTACCATTTAGTTGTTTTTATTGCTGGTATTTACTGGGAGACTGACGACAAAGCTCAATAATTTTAGAATTGAAGGAAAAGATCCAAGAAAATGAGCAGTTCCAAGGTTTTTGCTGAATACAAGACAATCCAGAAGAAACGTTAGTAGAAGGCTACTGACAATTAGAAAACAGGGGTCCTTCTTTAACTTTAATTTATTTTTATTTTTATTATTTGTTGTTATAGCGGCAATAGAAATACATAGTCCGTGAAAATTTCAACTGTCTACTTATTACGGTTCATGAGATACAACCTGGTGATGGAAGGACAGCGACGTAATAGTAATAGGGTTTCCGTTGTTACCCTTTCGGTACGGAACCCTTAAGAGTATTTGGAATTTTTTAACATCATAATACTTTTTATTTCGTTACAACGCAAGGAAATGTGTTTTTATCAACAAGGATTTCCAAGTGTTGCTATATCTACCTATGAGTACTTTCCAGCCTTTTAATAATTTCTTATTATGCTGTATGTTTTATGGGCACACACACTTCAGTATTTTGCGTTACCATGATTTATTTTTTTATTCTTTTAAAACAAAGTTCGAAATATAAAAACCAATAAATGTGCAAAACTGTTCTTTAATATTGTTTTTGTTTTGTGAGTTTTAAAAAATCAGGTAATTCTATTGTTTGAACAAATAACATTATTTAGCATCCACTTTTTAAAAATCGGACATGAAAATTTGAAAATGCGTTGACGGATCCGTAATTATGTATGCATTGTACAACGCAACACATCTTATGAGTTGCATTGTTTAATTATAATAGGAATATAGCGGAACATGAGTTAACAAATGGTGATAACCGCCGTATTATGTTTCCCGCTAAGTCCTCTTACAGCCAAGCGATATACGGCCATTTTCAATATATCTATAAAAGATACGCTAGGCCATTACCGTGTCTTTATGTTCCAGGCACTGAAATCAAATTACGATTTCGTATACTTTTGCAAAGAAAATTCGCTCTTTGAATGCATTAGAGTAGAACGTTTTCGTACTTTTGCAAGTAAAAATAAAGCAAAATCGCTTTGTGCCATGGCCTGGAATATACAGTAAATTTTCATAAATTATAAAGTGTTTGTCGGGGTGTTTCCGTTTAAGTATTCTTGTTTGGAATTATTCAAAAATATTTTAAAACCAATTAACTAAGTAAGTTCTGTGTCACTAAAATTACTCTTTTGGATCAAATATTATCATTTTCGAATTGAACGAAACTATTTTTAAATTAAATGAAATCTTTTTCGCAAGGAGTGAAACCTTCATCGGATGGATTGAAATTTTTATGAACTAAAATGAATCTAATTTCAAATGAAATGACGTTTTTTTTCAAATTAAATAAAACCTCAGCGAATAAAAAGTAAATTAACTTAATTGTATATTTAATTTTTTCTACCAGAGTAATAAATTTTACAGTTTTAATTTTGATGTGTAATAATATTTGTAGTGCAGTGTAGGTTTAGCATAGTACTTTTCATTTCATTACCTGCGAAATGTTGAAAGAAAAAAAAGTTTTTTAATAAATTCCAAGAATAATGGCACAAAAAGGCCGGTTTACTTTACCGTGCTAACGGGATGAGAGTAATTAAGTGAGATATACTTGACTGCTTGGACACAGCACAACGAGAAGAACCAGACATATCAACCATTCTTGCTTGGGAAGCAAACTTGGAAAGACCACATTTTAAAAATATCTCGGAGTGCAGCGAGAAGCTGAAAAGCTACTGTGCTCAATGTATTTCTCTTCACGTTGGCTCATCTGAAGGACATTTGTGAGTGAATAAAACAATTAAAAAAATTCGATAAAAGTTTTATTGGTTACATATGCGAGAGGATATGGAGTAGTGGAGCGACGGATGCACTATCCTCTGCTTCTTGCAAAGGGCCGTCACACAGAAGAAGAAGAGAAATGCAGAAATAAAATGTAGGGACCCCATTTGAGAAGATAGCCCTAGACATTGCTGGACCTTTTCCAGAAACATTAGTACTATACGTTAGTTGCTATTGATTGTTTCAGTAAATGGCCTAAAACCTATGCAATTCCCAAACAAGAGGCAACGACGTTGGCGGAACAAATAATAATGAATTGGCTCAGTAGATTTGATCTGCACCAGGAACTTCATTCGGACCAAGGATGGAATTCCGCCATGACTTACGTGCTAATTCAGCCTGATTAAATAAATCTGACCTTGTTTGGCGGTACAACCCGAAATAACGTAAGGGATGTTCGCCAAAATTACAACAACACTGGGAAGGACCGTATTCAGTGGTGACTGGGATTAATTATGTAGTATGTAGGATTCAGCGTGGTACAAGAGGCAAACGGAAAATCATTAATCTGGATTGTTGGTATCAGTACTGCGAGCATCAAGACCGCGGACCACCTGTTGTTCGGGACGAACAATTTTAAGAAGGACGCAGTGTTCCCGCTACAAAGGGATACAAGGGACATCTGTTGGAAATGGAAACAACCTTAGGTTAGTGATATCCTAGTAAACTTTGGGTTCGGAAAACGGAATTTTCAGGAAGGTTCTAGGATAATTTGTAGAGTATATGTACGGTCTTATTTCGGGCAGTGAAGTGAACGAAGCAAACTATTTGGATTGTGATAATTAGACGTACAGTACTAGCGATAATTGATGATGAGTTGATAACTAAAGAGTTGGTTTGATAATTATTTGTCAATGCTATAAAACTAAACAGTATATTTAACTAAAAGAAAAACTTTTGAGTTTAATCTGAAATTTTGTGTTTTGAATAACGAACTAAGGCCATACTCGTACCATTACTTTCATTAAATTCCAACCATTCTTTTCCTCTATAATATAGTAGGGAGAGCACGTTGGCGCTCCCCGGCGATAATATATATAGATGGGTGGAGGTTGGGTGGGGTGGTTAGGGACAAATTATATCTAAGCTATTATCTGACTGATTCACGCGATTCCGTATTCTAGGGGTTCACTATGTGTCTGTGTGTATGAGTGTGAGTACGGAGTTGCCCGATTGGTCCCCTTCTCGAAGATATATTCAATTTTTATAAAAAGGCCGTGTTCAAAATATGAGCTCTCCACATCGAACCCTTCTCAGGCAGCTACCAAGTATATAGTGAAGAAGGGATAACCCAATTTAGTCTATTTTTGAAATGTTATTTACTATTGCTATGAAAACACCATGTGCAAATTTTTGTATGGCAACCCTTCGAAGGAGATTGGTCCCATTTTTGAACTTAATTTAAGTTTTTTTAACATAGTCCCGTATATCAATTCCAAAATGCCTCGTGAAAAATTATAGCTGTTTCTGCAGTCGCTTTAGTATGAAAAATGACACGCCCGCTGGAGCCACTACGAGCCTCCACGCACACACCCGCGTCGTGCTTTTCAAGTTACCGACTAGAAATAGATGGGACGTGCCATTACAGGCGAGCTCAAGCCTCCCCTCAGGCCATTCCCACGGCGCGTTGGCTGGTGTTCGCGCGGCACGGCGCGTGAAATCACAGGCCGTGGGAACCAGCTTTAGAAAAATTCCTAGAATGAATAACTAAATGTGCGCAACCAATAAATGGTATGAAGCCTACCAGTATATGTGAGAGGAACTTAAGGCCAAAAACATTAAGTGGCTTGTCTTTTGTATTAATCGATTAGCATTTAAAGAAATTTCAGGAAGAATGTGATTCCTATTCGATTTCACATTAGCTGAATATCAACGTTGAATATAAGAAAGCTAGAATTGGTCTAAGAGCAACTGTTATGATACCCGGCCTAGAGAAATGCTCGTATGTAATTTTGTATGTTCACCTCTCTGTGCAAATATGATTATTGAAGTGGTTTTTCTCATATTTATTTCTAAAACGGCTCGTCGGACACCAAAAATGGTTATAACTAATTAATGATTTCACATACTGAACAACTTTTGAGTACATTAAAACCGTCTGCGACTGATTGTTTTGACAGTATATGTAAAAAGCCTAAACTTAAATATGGCAACACCAAGAATGGGTTGCCCGAATAAGTCCATTTTCTAAATTTTATATATTATTGCTATAGAAACACCACGTACCAAATTTCAGCTCTCTACGTCGACTCGTTCTGTCACAGTGCCCATATATGTATATAGTGAAAAACTAAATTTTTGTATGGCAACCCTCCCAAGAAGTTACCCCATTCAACCCATTTTCGAACTTTTCTAAAGGCTAATTGTGGAAAATTTCAGCCTTCTAAGTGAACGCGTTTTCGAGTTATCGTGCGTAACCGACATAAAGACGGACCGGACGGACAGATGGACGGACGGACAGACAGACGGACAGACGGACGGACGGGCGCATGCGAAAATCAAAATAACTTTTAATACTATGCAACAATGTCCAATTCATTTTGCTCTACTATCATGATATGTAGGTGTTACAAACTTAGTATAATCTACCTATAGATTTCATTCAGGGTATAAAAATATTTAGCGTTTCTACAAGACTGTTATCAATTTAGTTATATAAGGCTCATTCAAACTCGGCAAGTTACTTGCACAATTAGAGTACTACATATACGTAAGTTCATGTTCACATTCGTCAAGTACTTTTGCGTGAATTTGCTGAAGTGGAACTACTTTTGCAGGAAATTGCCTGAATTCTTAGAATTAAAGGAAGCGCAATAAGCCCGAAAAAGTGCGGCATTTCGCACTATGTGGTAGAATTGTGTTTATATATTTATATTCTTTATTCTCATGGAAGTAGTATAACTGAAATAGTTTCGAAGAAGAATTAGGCGCAATTGTTTAAAATAAACCAAACTTGTGAACTGCCACTAACCCATTGAGC
Organism: Dioctria linearis; assembly: GCA_963930735.1. Taxonomy (NCBI): domain Eukaryota; kingdom Metazoa; phylum Arthropoda; class Insecta; order Diptera; family Asilidae; genus Dioctria; species Dioctria linearis. The sequence goes on along the minus strand of OZ005740.1, from coordinate 104,451,811 downwards.
AAAAAAAAAACCAAAGTTGGGAACACAAAAACGTAATCAAAAGAAACATTCTTGTTTAATTTCAGCATTTCACCTACGTTAAGAGAGGACTTCTAACACTCCCCCTAAGTCATTTTTGTTAATTCATAGATACGTAGATGATTCCGATAAGCATGCCTATCTTAGAGAATTAGTGCTTTAAGAAGAGTACCTACATTCAGATTTTCCATTTATCCATTTTCGTACCCAAACAGGTTTATTTTTTCTTTCGTTTAATGTGTCCTCAATTTCGTCTTTCATCGCTTCAGATATTTCCATAACACTTTTTTGGATCAACCTCTTTCTACTCATTTTGAGCAAAACGAACTTTAACAAAATTTTTTTTAAAATGTGATGCAAGGCTGGTAGCCTCCACAAATCTAGTTCATCTGACAATTTACACCATCCACCATGTTTAAAATTCACATAAAATTGAAGTTAAAAGTGTGGACTTGCTCTATAAAGTAGAAAAGAGTGGACAAGATTTGCAACTTGTCGCAAGTTACCATTTGAACCTACGAGGGGGATAGGGAAGTGAAGAGGACCTCTACTTATGCAAGTACTTGCCGAGTATGAAATCTTAAAAAGATCTAATATATATCGAGTAATTCAGTTAAATTCAAGAAATACTTTTCGATGACTTCAGAGTTATCCATGCATTATAGATGCTGTCATCATCGCATTTACACATTGGTGAGCGAATTGAATAACTTCTTCAGTGTAGGAACAAATAGCCTTAAATGACTCTATCTAAAATAAAATTTATGCATTTGAGGAGATTTTAATATTTACTTTCCCAACACATTAGAAAAAACGATGCAAACCAACATAATTTCTTTCTATTTTTATTTCAAAGCTGGTGTCTATTCCACTGAAAATATTCGGAGAGTATGAAATATCTCAATCGTTATTGAAACTAGCGTTTTCAAATCTTAAATTCCCATAAAAATGGCAAACTAATACCAGTTGAATGCGGCAGCATTTGCGGCACCCACAACAGAATATTCATGAAGCGACTCTGCCGGTCGATGATTTATAGTTTTCCGTTGTTGGCAATATATGGTTTGATTGATTCCCGCAAATCCCGTGGTTAATTACTGTAGTGTCAACAGGGAATGCGAAATTATTTGCCCAATGTCCGATTAATAAGCCTCAGTTTTTTGCTTGCGAATAAATTAGCCCCATAAACGTCAGGATATCGTGCTGATGCCGTGCAAATGAACTAATACCAAAGCAAACATTTTCGACCACAAATACGAGCCCATGTGTAAGCAAACAATTGTCAGTGCGTTATTAGCCTCATTGCGTGTTGCTCGAATCAATCAAGGCTTGAGTCAATAGACTTGTTTAATAACAATTATTGTGACTCTGCTGACTATACACAGTGTTTGCTCAGGTGCTATACTTGCTTTCCAAATCATTATCAAATATGTAGTCGTAAGGGGTCCTTGCTATTATTAGGGACTAACAGGCTTAAAGCTCTTCCGACGATTTAGACCTGGATGTAAATTATATATTTAGACTCTTCTAAGGATGATAATAATTTATGATATACCCATGGAAACTCCAGATAAATGTGATTTTGCTGAAATTAATGACTTGCCTCAACTTGAACAGAAATAGAATTATTGCTTTTTAAGAATTTTGTCAGATATTGGTATGTATAAGCTTACTAAAGCCATGAAATTGTTGTGAAAATACTTGAAAAAGGTAAATATGTTATGCAAGGATAAATGTATTACAATATCGGCTATCATTTGTTGAAAATAAATATGTATATGCAGCTACATATTTCAAGAATAATGTTTTCTCCGCAAGATCTTCTTGTGCATACACGAAATTATAAAAAATTGTAAAGCATATCCTTCCATAGCTATGCAATAAAGATACCTGAGAAATGATGTGCGGTATATCATATAAAAATCATTCTGGTTTTGCCTGAAAAAGACAAGAAAAAGTAGATTTTTGCTACATAGAGCCAGTTAAATAGGCAACTGTTGACCAGTTAAGGCCATGGTATGGAAGTGCCATGCCTTTCTGCAGCGGGTACGCGAATAGTCGCCCAAGTGGAAATCTCCCATAAACCGTAAGCGAATAATCGAAAAGTAAAAATCGCGAAAAAAACCGGACTTGACTGAATCACTCCAAAAAGTTAGAAAATATTTTTGTGCAATTCCCAATGAAAAATAATCCAAAGTTTGGAAAAGGTAAAGTTGGCCAACACTGGTTTTTGGGCAATCCTTCGCGTTGAAGTTGTGTACAATAACTTTTTTTGCTAACAACTACAATTAACAGCATGGTCTTAATAACGGCAAAAACATAAAAGCGTTCTACTAACACATAAAGAGAAAAACGATTATATAAAATGATTGTGTTATAATTGTAACTGTTTCGAACGAGCTCAAATTTGCTGGAAGACGAAAAAGATAAAGAAAGGTCTGTGTAAACAAACAAATAAATAAACTAAATGTACGAAATTAATGCAGTAAATAGAGCCCGACAGAACTTACATATGTTTCGGAAAAATAGGTTAATTAATATAGTTGTATATTTGACGTAGTATGCGCGTTTTGTAAAATCTGATCCTTTTAAATAAAATAAAAATAAAATCGGCGCGAATATTATAATGTTCAATTCTAAGTTATATAACTAAAGATAAGGAGACAACTAAGCACCTAATTTACATCAAAATGAAGCGTGGACTTCAGCAAATAATGAATAACAGCAAAAAGAAGAGGCTTGGACCAATTTGGTGTTACCAAGCACGAGGAGCATCTGCCATTTTTTAAGCAGTATATTTTTAGGTATCCATATTTTTTTTTATTATTATAGTGTATCATGAAATCACACCTCTTTTAGAAATCTAAATATTAAAATTTGAAAAAAAAGGTCACTAGTCCAACTTTGTCCACTCATCTTTAATTCCGTATTAGTTCGCGTTCTTGTTATTTGTTGTTGTCTTAAATATGAACAGATGTGGATGGAGATTTGTACTCTGGTTATTACCAGGCTCTCCGAAGTCTCTCTAGATAAATTCATGTGAGTTGAGTTAGTCTGTTGGGAACAATAAATCAGATTATATAAAAAAAGAAGCGTATAAACATCTTTTTGACTATATTAACAATAATACTTTCAAGCAAGAAGCTTTATAACGGATTTATAAATTGCTCTAAAAGGTGGACTGACATCTATTTATCCCAGCGCAAGTTTTGAGAGCTGTTGCTCCACTATTGTCAAGCACTTCGTTGAAACCTGTCGATCAAGCACAAAACCTCAGCTCAATTTATAACAACACAAAGGTTACATTTGCACGCAAAGTTTATTTATTAAAAAGTTTTAGTTAGAATATTAGACTAAGTTTTTTTATTATATAATTCATCTATATAAACCAATAATAACAAATGCCACCGTCTATTATTATTTAACATTTTTATAAAATATTCTGGAGAAGTATGGAGAGTATTTCAGGAAGAAAAATTTCTCAAAGGAGAAATTTAATTATGTTTATTGAAAGCGATAGTAGATCATTCCATAGAAAATCGTCCGATGGTGGTGATTTTGATGAAATTTTGCAGAAGAGTAGGACATTAATTATACTACTAATAATAATATAATATTTTTTTTGTTCCAGCTATGTATTTTCTGAATATAGCCTGTTGAAATTTTCTAAAAAGGCCAAATTTTCACCCGCCGACCATCAAAAATTCATATCTCGGGTAATAAATATCACAGCCTTGTGAAACAAAGATTAGTTTATAAAAAAATCAATAAAATAATTAAAAGAAATAAGATTTCAGTAAGAAGGATTTCTATGATTGCAAAGGAAGGCTTTATCCTTGAGAACTTGCAAATTCTATCCTTTGAATTCCTTGTTATTTTTAATATAGGGTCATTAAATAAGAATTCGACTCCCATAAAGTGTGACATAACTGTTATTATTTTTTTTTTAATTTTACATACTTAGAGGGTTTGTGAAAACTGAAGTACAAGCTTTCCATATACTTACATTGTGAATTTTGCAAGTTAAGTATGTATATAAGTTTTATAATATCAAAAAAATGTTGTTCTTGTCTTCTTTTAAAATGCATCTTAAAAATATGTTCGAAAAATGCATGATGCTGGCCTAGCATGAACGTGATGAGATTATTTCAAATGCGGGTTTAATTCGTCCAATACATCATTAGAAAAATGTTTTGGAAAATTGTACACATCTAAAAACGTTTTACCGATACGACCTCAAAGTGATTTGTGAATATCGCAACTTTCTTCCTATTCTTCATAAACTGACTCTAAAGTCATCATCATAATCTTGAGTCACACAATTTCTAGAAATATGTAAATTTCTATAGAATCTGCAAACCTGTTTAATCAACTCGCACCACTTTCACAGAACTTTCATGAAATTTTCAAGAAACTAAGAATTTTTTATAAGCAAATGAATGATGGTGAAACTTGCATGATTTTTTACTCCCTGATCACGTTAAGATCCCATGTTGTAATTTTTATATATTTAGAGAATAATAAAAGGTGGAAAATAAAAAACAAAACAAGTAGAAATGCTAGAATTGGTATAAGACCAATTCTTATGATACCCTAGATGAATGTCCATATAAAATTTCGTATGGGCAAATTTGATTTTTGGTTTTTCGCATATATATCTAGTATAAACTTAATATACCCTATTTATTTCATCTAAGGTATAAAACTGGATAATATTAGAACAACGTCTTCCACGATATTCAAGGATAAAATATAGATAACTTGATAACTCGAAACCCTCTCTTTGTAATGAGACATATATCACTGTCCTAGCGTGGATTGAAAAATACATATGAATTTTTAAAGAAGACCAGGAGAACATTTTTATACCCTAGATGAAATCTATAGGGTATACTAATATTAATTTTTTTTTATTTTTGTAATTTCCGTCCGTTTGTCTGTCTGTCTGTCTGTGCGCACGATAAATCGAGAACACGAGCAGAGATTTTGTACACGAACTATAAAAAAAAAGTAAAATTAAGTTAGAAAATGACAATTCGGATTACCGGAAAATTGCTCGCCCACAATTGCTCGCCCACAATTGCTCGCCCACAATTGCTCGCCAGGAAAGTTGCTCGCCACACAATTGCTCGCCAGGAAAGTTGCTCGCATATAACTAACACATCTGCATTTACATGAATACAGATAATATAGATTTAGAAACACGTTTATTACATATTATTAACATATATTTTCAATTATTATTCACAAACAATTCGTCGCCTGAATATTGGTTTGCCCCATCCGCCAAATTTGACATTTTGATTTAAGTACGGCTTTTGAGATTATTATTGAAGGTGAATTAAATGCTTTAATCAGCTTTTTTCTAAGTTATATATGTATCGAGATAAATCATGTCATGTTTGCCCCATAACATATTTTTGCCACAAAAGTTAGTATTGGTTTAGCCCAAATCAAATTTGTGTACACATGGGGCATAAAATACAAGAAATTCTTTAAAATATTTTTTTAAGTATTGTTGTGATACACGTGCGGAAATTGAAAACTATATTTAAAATTGGTTTGCTCCATGTGGGAATGTTCGTACACGTAGAGTAAATCAAAATCAATTTTGGCAAAATCTTGGTTTGCTCCATGTAGCTGCACCGATATTGCCTTATATATAGAATTCTGAAATTCTGAAATTCAGTTCATGTGAAGAAGTCAACGAGTGAACATCACGTCGTCACCTCCACCAAGATTGTCCACAGCAGCTATGCTAGGGTAAGTTACCGCCACCTGTTATTAGTATAATGTTTTTAAATAACATTGATGAAGTAAAAATTAAATTAACAAATTTAAAACTTTTTTTTAATGTATTGAAGAATATTGGACGAAATTATCTCTGACACAGAGTCAAGGCCTGGTCCATCTAAATTAAGATTGAGGTGAGCCTTTTAACGATTATTTACAGTATACGTTTTATACTCTAGTTGAAATCATCATTTGTAGTGCACAGAAATAATGCTGGTAGAGCAAAAATTGTGCATGTCCGTCTGTCCATCAGTCCGTCTGTTCGTCATCACGATAACTCGAAAACGCATTCACTTAGAGTGCTGAAATTTGCTACATGGTGTTTTTTTTAGCAAAAGTAAATAAAATTTTAAAAATGGACTAAATCGGGCAACCTCTTTTTGGTGTTGCCATACAAAACTTTCGTTTTTTACTTTTATTTTTATCTACAGTATAATATTATTGGTCTTAGACCAACTATAACGTTTTTTTTAAGAAAGAACAACAAGAACTATAATTATGAAATATCATTCTCTCTAACAGAAATAATGACAGTTACAACTTAAATAGAGTAGAAACTAGTGATTCCTCTGGAACTGATTTTGGTTTGCGAATATAATATAATTTGCAAATTCATTTTTGTTAAACATAATGTTTATTATAGATGACGATGACTCTCTAAAAGATCCAACATTCTCTGGTAATGGGAAAAGTGGTTTGGTGGCACATTTTCTCAAATCTTGCGACAGTCATGCAGTTAATGAAATTCGTGATATACGAAGCCTTCCATCAAATTATTCTTCAGGTTTGCGAGAGACATACATATAAAAAAACAGGTCTACCGGAGAATTTTATTCGGTCAGATCAAAATCATGTGTACAGCTATGTAGACAAAACAAAATTGCACAAAATGTCACAAAATATGAAAACAGATACTTTCTTCTTTCGACTGTATTGTGGATTTTTACTATCAGATTTTGTGGTGTTTTCTTTAATTTTTTGAATATATATAATATAATGTTGCTTTGTACATTCGATTTCAATCTATTCAAATGGAATACCGCAGTAGAACTGAATATTAACAAACAAAAATATAATGATCCGTTTGATTTTCAGAAAACGATCCGCGTACCCCTAAATCTACAAGAAAAAGGAAAAAGCAACCGCAATTGTGGAAACAAAATATTCGAAAAAAATTACGCGAATCTGGTTAAAGATATTTAAGTATAAAGGAAAACGTTATACCAGTAAGAACTGTATTACCACCATGAAGAACTAGTTGCTTTTATCTTTGCACCCAAAATTTCACACAAGCAGATCGGGAGAATACACATCATATGTTCTGGAATCTTACTGATACGAAAAAAGACACGTTCTACAGTAAAGTTGTAAAACAGTCTACTGTAAAACGTCGCAGAATAAAACAGTCTGAGAAAAAAATTATACATTTAGTTATAATTTAGAAAAAAAAGGTGAAATCCTCCAGGTCTGTAGAACATTTTTTATTAACACCTTGTGTATCGATAAAAAAAGGATATATTATTATTTCAAAAACCTTCACGATAAAGCAACTGGCACACCAATGCCAAGGTAAAAATACGAAAAGAATTACCGATCCCCAACTTATCAAAAATGTTAGCGACCACATTAATAGTTTTCCAGCAGTGGATTCCCATTACTGCAGAAGTACTACAAATAGAAAATATTTGGATCCTTCATTATCGGTCAATAAAATGTATGAGCTTTTCAAAGAACAGGCAACAACAGATATTCCTTCAATAGGAATTTATAGAAAAGTATTCAACTACAATTTCAATCTGTCATTCTACAAACCCCGAAAGGATCAGTGTGATCGGTGCTCTGTATTTTCAAGTAACAAACACCCTTCCGAAGAAGAGGTTATTAAATACAATGTTCACAGAAATGAAATAAATATAATTAAAGCTGAAAGACAAAAAGATAAAAATAATATCGATGGAAAAACTGCAGTGGTTTGTTTTGATTTGCAGTCGGTCTTTCCTTTACCGAAAGGATTTGCATCCAGCTTTTATTATAAGAAAAAAATCAATACCTATAATATGACGGCCACGGTATGCGTTGCTAATCAGGCTAAAGTAGCATATTGTGCAGTTTGGGACGAATGCCGAAGTGGGAGATCAGGCAATGATTTGGCCAGCGCTGTAATGGTAATATTAAAAAGATTAGTACATGATTATCCTGCAACAAGAAGAATAATCCTTTGGAGCGACTCGTGTGTTCCTCAAAACAAGAACAAAATCATAACAACAGCTTTAAAATATTTTATGTTCAGATATCAGGGAGTGGAAGAAGTTCTTCAAAAATTTTGTGAGCCTGGGCACTCCCAAATACAAGATGTTGATAGCCTCCATAGCTGCATCGACCGATTTACAAGGATTTTTTTTTTTTATATTATTAAGCCAAGCTCAGGGGATACCCTATGATGCAAACCACAGCATGGCAGGAAGGAGATAGGGAAAGGATTAGGGGATATGAGGAGAGTGGCAGAGGTGCCGATGTATGTCGCCCTTAAACTTCCGCAGATTGTATGCCGCAGGAAAAACAGAAGATGGTAAGCTGTTCCACATTCGCACTGTTCGGGATAAAAAAGCATCACGAAATTTTACTGTACGGCCGAAAGTAATTTGAATGGTTAAAGGATGTGCTCGGTTTGCAGCGCGAGTATTGCGTGCAGGAATCATTCTACAATGGATTAGACTAGATATTTCATCAGAACATTGACCATGCATATAGCGATAAAGGAGCGAAAGGCATCCAACATTGCGGCGGTGCTCGAGTGAGTCGATATGACAAGTTATTGCCAAATCGCCAATGAGCTTGAAGGCTCTCTTTTGGACAATATCCAATGAAGCTAAGGCTGTGCGACAAGCCCCGGCCCATATATGGGAGTTGTATTCCATTCTAGGTCTAATGTAGGACTTGTAGAGGAGCGCTAGATTTGACGGGCTGAAATATTTCTTACACCTTTTCAGAAATCCAAGACATTTCGATGCTTCTTTGGCAACAGAGAAGATGTGATCTGTCCAGTTTAACTTACTGGAAATATTAATGCCAAGAATGCTTAGTGACGGTGAATCAGAAATTAATGCTCCATCAAAAGGAACGGGTGTGGTTAAGTTATGATCTTGTTTTAATGAGATGAGACAGCTCTGGGTCTTAGATGCATTGAATTCGACGCGATTTGCTTTGCCCCAAGCGAGGATACTGTTAAGATCGTTATTCAATGATCTAGTCATGCAATCTCGTTCAACACATGCGGCATTCCCCCTGGATTCCGCAAGAGTGTCAAAGGAGTAAGCGAAATCAAGAGTACTGTCATCTGCGAAACTATGGATGGGATTGAAAGTAAGGGAAAGCAGATCATTAATGAAAATTAAAAGGGAGTTGGAGAGATAACAGAGCCTTGAGGCACACCGGCATTTATGGGATGCGGTTCAGATGTAACGCCATCTAATACAACACGTATTTGGCGACTAGATAGGAAACTTTCAATCCATAATAGAAGAGGAGGGGAGAGACCAAGTGCTTTAAGTTTGGCTAAAAGGGCTGGATGCCAGACTATATCAAAGGCCTTTGAAATGTCTAGGGCAACGATTTTAGACTCACCAAAATTATGAAGACTACGGTTCCAACGTTCCGTAAGAAAGGTCAGCAAGTCTCCAGATGAGCGTCCATCTCGGAAGCCATATTGGCGATCGTTGATGAGATGATTAGTTTCTAGATACTTCATTAATTTTGAGTTAATGATAGATTCAAAAACCTCTGAAAGAATCGAAGTGATCGCAATTGGTCGATAATTTGAGGGATCGCTACCCTCTCCTTTCTTGGGAATAGGCTGAACGTGAGCTAGCTTCCAAGCAGTTGGAAATTTTCCTGTCGAATAAGACAAGTAGAATAGTTTGCACAGAGGTTTAGCCAAGGATGAGGCACAGCTTTTAATTAACAGGGGCGAAAAACCATCAGGACCTGCGGCTTTGGAGACCTTGATCCCCTTAAGGACCCTGAACACATCCCTCGTACGAACGTGTATTGGCTCTTGTACACATTGACACGGTGGTTGCAAAACAGGTGTTTGTGAAGTAGGTGGAAGACAAGAATTTGAAGCGAATCTAGCAGCTAAAATATTAGCTTTATCCAGGGAGTCAACAATCACTTCACCATTATTAAGTAGTGAAGGTATAGAGGAACTGGTAAAGTTGTTCCTGATGGTTTTGACCAGGGACCAGAAGCCTTTGCTACCTTTGCGGCTCGCCAGGATTCTTTGTCTAATATTCTGGTCAAAAAGAAATTTTTCTCTCTGGATAATGGACTTGCAGGTGTTCCGTGCAGTCTTGTAGATTTGTTTCATTTCCGAACATGGATTCAATTGATAGGCGCGAAAAGCAGACTCTTTCGCTTTTATAGCTTGGTTGCACTTATCGTTAAACCAGGAGCGATCATGCTGTTGTTGAGATCTGCTGTAAGAATACGGAATGTATTCACGCATGCCAAGATTTAGTATGTTACTAAATTCTAATGTGCATTCATCAACATCCCTCGAAGCAAAACAGACCGACCAATCAATTTCTCTAAGATACTTATTGAGACTTTCCCAATCAGCATTCTTATAGTGCCAAAGAAGCCTACTTGTAGGTGGAGAAGTAGAGCGGCACAGGTTTGAGGTGGTAAATTGAGCCGTGATTAAGCAATGGTCTGAATTTCCGAGAGGAGAACCGACTGAGATGGAATATTTGTCCGGATGAGATGATAGAAACAAGTCGAGTAATGGAGAAATAAGAATTTTAAGAACTTTTATTTTTAATGATTCTAAATCAAATTTATAAATACAAGAAGAAAAAACAACCGCCTCGTCCGGGATTTGAAACCGGGACCTTCCGCTTGCCGGGCGACTGCTCTTACCACTGAGCTAACGAGACAGATGATTTTCCTTCTTGCATTTATCAAATTTGTAACTAGCCTACTAAGCCACGTTTTGCTTTCAGCTGGCATTAACCAGTAACGATGAAAGCGCACAAATAAATTGTAAATTCAATTTTATTTATTTTTCCCGCGGACGGGAATCGAACCTATACTTGTTAGAATCGGTCAATGATGGAGAAATAAGAATTTTAAGAACTTTTATTTTTAATGATTCTAAATCAAATTTATAAATACAAGAAGAAAAAACAACCGCCTCGTCCGGGATTTGAAACCGGGACCTTCCGCTTGCCGGGCGACTGCTCTTACCACTGAGCTAACGAGACAGATGATTTTCCTTCTTGCATTTATCAAATTTGTAACTAGCCTGCTAAGCCACGTTTTGCTTTCAGCTGGCATTAACCAGTAACGACGAAAGCGCACAAATAAATTGTAAATTCAATTTTATTTATTTTTCCCGCGGACGGGAATCGAACCTACACTTGTTAGAATCGGTCAATGTTCGATTCCCGTCCGCGGGAAAAATAAATAAAATTGAATTTACAATTTATTTGTGCGCTTTCATCGTTACTGGTTAATGCCAGCTGAAAGCAAAACGTGGCTTAGTAGGCTAGTTACAAATTTGATAAATGCAAGAAGGAAACTCATCTGTCTCGTTAGCTCAGTGATAAGAGCAGTCGCCCGGCAAGCGGAAGGTCCCGGTTTCAAATCCCGGACGAGGCGGTTGTTTTTTCTTCTTGTATTTATAAATTTGATTTAGAATCATTAAAAATAAAAGTTCTTAAAATTCTTATTTCTCCTTCATTGACCGATTCTAACAAGTGTAGGTTCGATTCCCGTCCGCGGGAAAAATAAATAAAATTGAATTTACAATTTATTTGTGCGCTTTCATCGTTACTGGTTAATGCCAGCTGAAAGCAAAACGTGGCTTAGTAGGCTAGTTACAAATTTGATAAATGCAAGAAGGAAAATCATCTGTCTCGTTAGCTCAGTGGTAAGAGCAGTCGCCCGGCAAGCGGAAGGTCCCGGTTTCAAATCCCGGACGAGGCGGTTGTTTTTTCTTCTTGTATTTATAAATTTGATTTAGAATCATTAAAAATAAAAGTTCTTAAAATTCTTATTTCTCCATCATTGACCGATTCTAACAAGTGTAGGTTCGATTCCCGTCCGCGGGAAAAATAAATAAAGTCGAGTAAATTAGGTTTATCGCCAGCTGTATCGGGAATTCGCGTTGGTGCATCCACTAGCTGTTGTAAATTAAACGATTCACAGAAGAGTTCAACGAAACGGCCCGCAGGACTTGTGGTAGAAGAATGTCTGAGCCACGGTATATTATGAACATTAAAATCGCCTGCCAGGACGATTTCGGAAGAGGGGGAGACAGAAAGCAAATGGTCAATATTGTTGGAGATATTGTCAAATACGGATACCGTGTCGTCATCAGACATATTTGGGCTGCGATAAAGGAAACAGAAGTATATGATGTGCTTGTGAAGTTTGAACCTAATCCAGATATAGTTAAACTCTGGATTGGCAGAAGGAAAATCTTGAAGAATGGTAAAGGCCACATCATTCCGAATATATACTGCGATCCCTCTATGCTGAGAAAAAAGAGGCACGAAGCTGTAACCAGGGACGTGATACTGATTAATATCAGCATCAGAAACGACCTTGGTTTCACTTAGCGCAAGAATTGCCGGTTTTTTTGAATTAAGGTGGCAGTACACCGAAAACCGATTTGCTCTTAATCCGCGAATGTTGCAGAAATCTAAAATAAAATTCTGCATGCTGAAGGCAAAAACAAAAAAAGCAAAAAAGAGAAAAAAGCGACAGACAACAACACAAATATTTGGGCGCCACCAGCAGCAGTCAACGACACAGCGAGGTAAAAAAAAACAACAATAGTGTTATGCCTATTGCTGTTTTCAATACCTCAGACCATGCAGTTCAATGACCACAGCTGGGTGCACCCGGATTGCTGATCAGTAACAAGTGCTAATGCATTTGCACTGATCACAGATGAAGAGACGGAAAGGAAACGTTACCGTGCTGCTGGCTTATTGAATGTTGATAGGGCATAGAAGAGCCCTTCACTTGGCTGATAAAATTTATTTTCGTTATTTATTAATTTAACGGACGCGTCGGAATTTAAATAATTATAGTAGGTAATTCATTATATTGAAAATGTTTAGCACAACACTATCACTTGATTTAAGTTAATTTATTGGATATGTTTAAATGGATTTAATTGATCTATAACACAAGGCAACGTCCGATCGGATTGACTCCACGCACTCAACTGAAATTCCAAGTATTGTGTCGTTAATAAAACTTTTGAAAAAAGTTAAATACATTGGTGCAGATATAGCAATAATTCAAGTTCAAAAAGAGGATTTTTTGGCATATTCGCAAAAAGCAGACTTATTAAATTACCAAAAAGTGCCATTTTCGAAATTAAAAATGTTATATTTAAAAAAAGAAGAGCCTTTTAAGGTACATTATAAAATGTCGGCAGCACAGGCACAATATATTTCCGAGTCAATTTTGATGGTAGCTAGCAGAAATAAACTAGGAACACCGAACAATTTATTTCAAAATATTGTACCAATTAAAAATAAACCAAGCTGGATTTAATGATAAGGCAGAAGATATAAAATCCCTTTTGGTTTATCTTCCAGATGCAGACAGAGATTATTATAAAACCGTTTTAATGCTCAAATAAGGACAGTTATTGAGTTATTGCATAATTTAATTTGTTTCTGTCATTTTTTTATTTTCCTTTTTATATCAACTCTACTGAATGAAGTAATATTTCTTCAAGTAGGCCTTTTTTGGATTCTCCGGTACAAACGATAAGCAAAAAAGGAGTTTTTTTATTTATTCTATCACACAATTATTTTACTAAGGGCGGCAGAATTTCAAGTCTTGGTCCTACTCATCAACAAGTCCGTAATAACAAAATTTAGTGACTCGAAAAATAAAAGAAAAATAGAAGAATGATTTTTTTTTGCATTCTAACATTTTCATCAATTTTTTTTTTCCAGACATTCAATTCTGTTGTTTCGGACCGGTGGATGAGTAGAACCAAGACTTGAAAGTTTGCCACTCTAAATAAAATGATTGTGTGATAGAACAAATAAAAATGTTTCCTTTTTTTGCATTTCGTTTGTAGCGAAAAATCAGAAGAGGGCCTACTTGAACAAATATAAACTTTACCCAGTAAAAAATTATAAAATTATATTAAGTGTGAATGAAGAAATGTATTTTTGTTAAAAAAAAACTAAAAAATATTCAAGACTAAATAATCACATTGAAGTAATAAATTTTTTTTTTAACTTTATTAGTAACTTGTTTTGCCCCATATCATACAAGCAATCTAATATTTGAAATCTGAGTGCAAGTTAACGGAATTTTAACGGAAATTTTCTTCTAGTGAAACAAAAATATTTCAAGAAATAAATAGACTGAAAATAACTGAGTCTTTATGCAAATTTAAAAAAAAAATGATCGAACAGTTTTTTTGTAATAAAAGTCTCAACTTTAACTGCATTTATCTCAAACTACATTTTTGCATATGGGGCAAAACAGTATTCAGGCGACGAATTGTCGTCAACTAAAAGTATTTATAAAGAAGATTAAGAATTAAATCATATTCTTATTCTACGGTTGCTAAAACAACAAATATTTTTATTAATAATATAATTATATAATTTTATTGCAAAAATAAAAATAAAACAATATTAATAAAGAAAATTAAATAACCAAAGCATTATTTTCGTTAAGTGACAATAATTCAATATATGAGCGAAATATGTACAATATAAATATTCAAAAATTATAATTTTGAGCTATGCCGCGCAGAAATTGGATCAATGTTCTATTTGGATAATCTCACTGTTTTCTTTATATTTGATATATAGATGTCCTTTATCCAGCAACTTCCGTTTTCCCTTCTCGGGCATCCCCTTCTTGGTGTTCCATATATTTACGTTTTTTACGTATACTGTGAAAATGATCAATCCTAGATATGTAGTTTTATTGAACTAAAAACTTCTTCAGAATATGAAATCTTATAAAATTGGTTATAATCATTTTTTCTGTCCGACAAACCGTTTTAGAAATATATGCGAAAAATCAAAATTCAAAAATCGAAATTTCATACGGGCATTCTTCTAGAGTATAATAGGGATTGGTTTTAGACCAATTCTAGCTTTTTTACTTATTTTGTTTTAATTTAAAAATGCTATAACTCGTGAAATACGCAATGTATAGGGGACAATTTTTAATTCGTATTTTTGTTTTCACAAACTTGTAAACTTGCAAAAAAACTTACTGATGGTCATTTACATCTATCGTCAGTAGTCTGTTCTGTTCCCTAAATTTCGATAAAATTTCAAGATGAAGAAAGAACGTTGTGTGCAATAAATTTTTAAATATTTTTTTAATTACTTAAAAAGAGGAAGAAACTGCTTTAAGAAAAAACCAGAGTATATATTTTCTGATTCTACAAATGTATGTAATTAAGAATTCGTGGGCACAATAGTATCCTTTATTGGAGAAGACATATTATTAATCTAAAATGCAACAAAATCTAGGTATAACTTAGTATTAGCTAGACCTAATTAAATTTAAAATTTTTGAAAGTACATTCAATTTCCTCCTACTGTAGCGTATAATATTTGTAACATGTCATGTGTGGATCTGCTTTAAGTAGAACTGAACTCTATAACTTCCGTTTGTAAAATATGTACTCGGGAAATTAAATAAATGCCCACAAGGGTAAGGTGCAAAAATTTTAAGTAAATTGTTCTCATGGTCATCCGAGATAATACAGCCGAACCATCAATTTTCAATTTGTTTTTTTTTTTGTATGTCACAAATCTGGTTAGTTCTTCCTGTAGTTATTACTGCCCTATTATCTTTCCAAATAGCAAGAGATTGTGAGAAAGTATTACTTGTATTATAACATGTATTATGGTATAAGGTCCGAGATCTGAGTTTTCTGAATTTTGCATGATTTTAAAAGTATTTCTATTAAGATAAGTTATTCGTCCACATCTTCATCTAATTTTACGTCCACGAAATTCATGTTCTGCAATTTTTGTCGCCAAGCTTCGAACAGGTCGATTGCAAACATTTTTTGCTTGAGAAGTTGCGAAGAAATTTCATTTTGCTGATCAACCAAATTCTCTTTTATGCATAGTTATGTTCAAGCCGATTTGATTTATGGTGTCGTTTTCCAAAAGGATTACAACACACCAGGGGCTGAAACGTTTTTCTATGTTAAAAACAATTTAATATTGAAAATATATTATACAGGGTGTTTTTGCCTAGCAGGTCAATAGAGCAGTAGGTAATAGGTGAGCACTATTACGTATTACAGAGTGATTTAGAAAAAAAACTAGTTTTTTATAACACACCTTGCATCTTGAAAAGTACAGGGCGCATGGTCACAGTTCAGAGCTAATTGTATGCAGAACTTCATAGGATTTTAAACGACTGCTCAACCAGCCAGGTAATTCACTCAACTGGAAAGTTATTGTGGTATAAACTAAAAAAATCGGATATTCTTACTTTTATTTTTCCTTTGACCTCAATTTTTTTTTCAAAAAGGTCATTAACATAACCTATAACCCCTTTTTTTATAAATACTGTAAATTGTTGACTCTTGTCTATAATTTGAACTATTACACCTTGTGTGCTATCTGTATGTGTTCGAACCAAATCGGTTCGAATATAATTTTCTTAACACACAACTTCTGAAAAGAAAACATCCTGAAAGCAAAGCATTAAACTTTTAGGAAAATTAAACCTAATTTGATTACTCTTAATCAAAAAACAGGTACACAACCTAACAAAGCCATGTATTTGTCATCTTCATAACATATTGCACAAATACAATACAAAAGTATAGCCTCAACGAGCAGATAAAATTAAATTATTATCATTCGTTTGAACCAGTTAGATTCATGCTAAAAACAATTCCTGAAAAGAGAACATATTACAAAAATACCATGCTAGAATTGAGCTCTGAAAAGAAAATGAATTTAATCTAATTATAATTTTCCCAAAAATAGGTACAACATCCAACAAAAGCATGTGTTGTCATGTAGCATACAATGCATGGCACAAATATAATCAGATCAAGCAAATCAATTTGCAACTCTATCGTTACCATTATTACAAGTACCATCCAACGGGATAACATTTTTTTCAAATATATTTCAACTTAACACAGCAGCATAGGTTGCTCTAAAAATTCTTGTTGCTACGCATTTTTGTTCGTTGCTAGGCAATTTTTATCTCTAGTACCGTAAGATCACAGCTGCACTGCCAATTCTTATAATCATGCGCCGCTGCTACCCTACCAGTGGTGTCGTGTGCAAGCAAGGGCTATATAAACGACAAGCTGACTGATCCCGATCTCTTTTTGCACTTGGAATCGTTTGGGGTAAGTTGGCTTTTGGGTTGTTAGGGAATAACATTTATATCGCGTATCGACTGATATTTTAATTACTAATAAACATTGATTTCTGGTCTTATTTCGGGTCTCGACTGAACTTAAGATAACCCTTTAAGCCGGGTCTCGACTGACCTAATGAACATTATCTCGGGTCTCGACTGAGATAATATTTTACTAACAAACACTTTATTTCTGGTCTCGACGGAAATATAGAATCTTACTTCGGGTCTCGACTGAAGTTAAGTTAACTCTTTAAGTCGGGTCTCGACTGACTTTGTAAATCAGAAGTTCTTTTACTCTGATGGAATGTAGATGAGCTCACGATACCTGTATCGTGAACGAATTTGTTGGAGCTGTGTCCGGTTCTTGTACCGACACAGTAAGTAATTTACTGTCCGTCGCAATGAAGATGGTGATATGATGATGCTTACGATGCTTGTATCGTAAGTTACTTGTTGATTGTTTTCGATTCTTGTACCAAGACAATCTTAATCGAGACTCACAAAAGCGAAAGCTACTGGTAAAACAACACCTTGTATATGATAATGAAAACTGATATATTTAATTTATTTTGCACGATATTTATACAAGCTTACAAAAAACTAGAGTTACTTAAAGCTAAGGTCAATAATCATTACAGCAGTAAACCCATTGCTGACATACACAAAATTAGCGTATTTACAAATTACTAAAGCGAATGACCTGTGCTGGTTCCGCGTTTTTATTTTCGTGTTACAAGCCAATTTATGTGTTGTCACCGAATGCCTTTATGCTTTCTAAGAGAAGGTCAATGTTGTTGATTTAATTAAGCTTGAAAAAACGACTTAAGATTAAACATCCTCCACCGCCTTGAACATTGAGTTCAATATTATATATACTATTCTAATGTTAGGCATCGAAGGTTACGCTAAACTCAGGATGACTTGTTTTAGGCTCGTTCTCGAATCGTCTGATTGATTTTCTTGGTGATGGCTTTGTTGGGTTTTTGATTCGTTGACAGATAGTCGCTCTGAATTTCCAAATGATGATGGTGCTTAAAGCAGCCACGAGCAGCAAAGCGGCATATGCTATAGAGTATTGATGAACATCATGTGCTTGAAGATGGGTCTTAGGTGGTAATTCGTTGTATAGTTGTTTAATCTTTACCTTTATGGCATCTAGTTCTCCCCAATGTCTATGATAGTGATATGTCTCGTTATCTTCTGATAGCAAATGTTGGGTGGCTATAATACCGGATTGATTTCCAGAGGGCGTATAGGAGAGTCTTGAAATTGATGGATAAATGCTATGTCCCTGTATTGTAATCAGTTCTTGTTTGATCATGCAATCGCCTTGAATTTTCAAAATTCCTGTTTTCTCCAGAATTGTTTGCGTGATGTTATTTCCACAAACTACGTTAAGTATGGTTTTGGTCTTAAGAGCATAGATCCATTCATTTGGATGATTCAACTGTATCCAGTGGGGTCCGTCTCCAATACTTGAGACTTGACAGGAGGGTGATTGCGGCAGGTGGTTAATTAGATCGACTTCACAGGAACTGATGTTTGACCCTCTTCGATATATTGGGTGTTTTTGTTTGCAGAGGTGCTGGCCTTCAGCTATGATGGGGCAAGATTGAAGTTCGTATTCCGTTATCGGATAATATTGATCCCGATGCATATTTATTACCAAATATGGGGTTGATGGATGAATGGTGAAGAAGGTGTTGTTGACCAATACTGGTACAGAGACAAGTTTGAATAATTCAAAGTTTTCAAGGGTCAGTAATGGTATTCTGAGGCGGAGTATCAAGTGCCTTGTTGCTATTCTTGCTTCGATTGTCATCAAGTTGGAGAATTTTAATACTTCATCCTGGGTTACTGTAAGCCGTAACGACGATGACATGTGTTCCTTAATAGTTGTCAGCTCTCGTCTTAATTGAGGTGGTGAGATGAGCTGTGGACTGATTTTTCCATGGTGAGTGTCGACGAGTACATCTACAATCGAGGCTTGCATTTGCTGGAAGCGTATGGCGGATAAGGTAGCCTGCATTGACAAAGATATGAATGCTTGTGACCGCCTATCTTCTTTAAGTTCCTTTGTTAGACCGTTGACCTTTCTTGCGAGACTAGTGATATGCGCGATATCAGCGATGTTTGGTTCCTTATCAAAGATGTCAGGTGCCCTTCATTTTGCTCTATATCTGCAATGGTATCGGTCATTTTATCTGCGTAGTTCGACTCCAATACTCCGAAAAGTGCACTTGCGATGTTGCCCACAAAATTCAAGGCTCCTCTTTTTACTCTGGTGGTGGCATTACCTTTGAACTGAAGTAGCTCATTGGTCTTTGATATATCTTCGATGAGGTTTCGAAAGTGGTCGACTGTACGTAAACAGCTGTCTTTGTCTGTCATCAAATGACAGATGTAATTTAATGTCTGTTTGTATCTCGAACTCATTCCAATAGTTCTGAGTGTCGTATTAAGCAATTACATTCCACTCACTTGAGATAATGTTTGTAACACCCAAATTTTCAAAGTATATTCCCGGCTGTGAGTGGAATGGACTCAATTCAACGGGACTACCATGTGTCAGTGGTAATAAAAGGCACGTTAGCAGTAATGTGACTACACTACCGCTGAGCCTGGTTACCGGCGAGCCTTTTTCTTCGGGGACGAGTATGTGTCTGGTGACTAATAATTGCCATCGGTATGCTTCGCAGTAGATATACATAGTTTGTTGTTGTCGTTTATGGGTACTTGTCGATTTGTAGTGATCTAGATTCTTCAATTTAGTATTGTGCTGGTTTTTAACGTTGGACAACAGTTCTGTGGCTTCGTCTAAATCGTAGTCCCTTTCGATAGGTAATGGCGCAAGCTTATGTATGGGACGACGTAACACTCCACTGGAGGTTCTAATATCAGCTACTCGAACCAGGCCATCATTTCCATGGTGGATTTTAACTATTCGACCCAACGGCCATTTTAATGCCGGTATATTGTCTTCTTTTATAAGTGCCATAGTGTCAGGTTGAACATTTTGGCAGCGTTCCTTCCATTTATATCTATGTTGCAACTGATTCAAATATTCGCCAGACCACCTTCTCCAGAACTCATTTTTGATATGTGTAACGAGTTTCCATCGTGTAATAAGGTTTACATTAAGTGGTTTGGTGTCGGCATCTATCATACCAACAAGGGGTTCTCCGATGAGGAAGTGTCCTGGAGTCAAGGCGTTGAGATCGTTAGGGTCAGAGGACATTGGTGTGATTGGTCTAGAATTTAAGACTGCCTCAATTTCGACAATAGCTGTTTCGAGTTCTTCATATGTTAGTGAAGCGGCTGCTAACGTGCGTTTGAGAAAATGTTTAGCTGACTTTACCTCAGCTTCCCAGAGCCCTCCAAAATGCGGTGCTCGAGGGGGAATGAAGTGAAAATCGATGTTCTTCGTACTACATATTCTTGTTATCTTTTCTATTGCAGTTTCAGATCCAATCATGTCTTTACTTCTTCTAACTGGTTTTTGGCAACCACAAAGTTTGTCGCATTATCACAGTAAATGTTTGCGCAGTGACCTCGTCTACCCATAAAGCGTTACGTGCCGCAAGGAAGCCTTCTGTTGTTAAATCGGTGACTAGTTCAAGGTGAGTTGTCTTGGTAGCAAAACAACAGAATACTGCTATGTAAGACTTCTGTGGTCTTATTCCTCTGATCGTGTAGTGGGTCCGTACTGGTCCGCAAAAATCTACTCCTGAATTGACGAACGGTCTTTCTGGCTGAACTCTATCTGCAGGCAAATTGCCCATTAACTGTGAAAGTAGTTTGGGCTCTGCCTTTGCACATCGTACACAATTCTTTACTATGGATCGCACCAGAGCTTTGCCTTTTATTGGCCAACATTTTTGTCTCGCGATTGACAACAGCGCCTGAGGTCCCACATGATAGTTATCTTTATGTAGCTCGCTTAGCAGTAATTTTGTGAAAGGATGTGTGTATGGCAACAATATTTGATGTTTGGCGTCATATGAAAGATATGAGGCTTCAAGTCGGCCTCCAACTCTGATGAGTCCTCGAGTATCTATGAATGGGGTGAGACTGCTAAGAGAGCTGTTTTTGTTAACTTCTCCAAAGCGCTTTAGATGGTCGAGATCATCTTTGAACTCTTGCTCTTGAATGTGCCTTATTATAGCTACTTGAGCTACGTTGATTTCGTGTATGGAGAGTGGTTTACCCGTACTACTTGCTTGTTGTTGATTGCGATGTCTCATGATATTTATAAAGCGTGCAATATAAGCGAGCGTATTACATAATTTCCTGAACGAATTTCCATGATCGACTGTACCGATTATGGATGTTAAACCTTCGGCTGCTGAGGCTAATAACGTGAACCCCTTTTTCTCCAACTTGCATTCTTCTGTTTTCAAGTATGGTGGTGGCCAATGGTCTTCAGTGCCATGTAGAAAGGTGGGGCCGTAAAACCAAAGTGTGGAACCTTCGAGTTTTTCGGGCTCGATTCCTCCGGAAAGAATGTCAGCAGGGTTGTCCTTAGAACCCACGTGGCGCCATTGCGTGGGAACGCTTACGTCCTGGATACTTGAGACTCTATTTGCAACGAAAGTATGAAAGTGTGATGATGAACAATTTAGCCATGCTAGGACTATTTCGGAATCAGACCATAGGAATACAAGCTCTTTCCTCATTCGTAAGTCCCTTTGGATGCGATTAGCCTGTTCCACTGCCAATTTAGCTGCACAAATCTCTAGTCGAGGTAATGTGGTTTGTGTTATTAGAGCTATCCTAGATTTAGCGCATAATAGGCGCACTACAATAATGTTGTCCTTATCTATGGATCTTATATATGCAGCTGCACCGTATGCTTTCTCTGAAGCATCTGCGAAAACATGAATTTGCACTACTTTGGGGATTCTATGAGAAAATACATGCCTTGGAAAATTTATGTTGCTCAGTAACTTTAGACCTGATCGAAATTTAATCCATGACGTATGTAATTCTTGGGGTAACGCTGCATCCCAATCAAGTTTGAGTGTCCACAGCCTTTGAAGAAATAATTTAGCATTCACCACAACTGGAGCCGTAATACCTAATGGGTCGTATAGGTGAGCAATATCCGAATACGTTGTTCGCTTTGTCACCTTACATGATTCAATTTGTGCAGTCTTTACACGGAGAGAGTCAGTCTTAGGAAGCCAGATCAGGCCGACCGTTTTAATGTGCTCGTCTAATTTATTGTTGAAATCTAGTTGGAGCTCTTGATCTGTGGGAGGTATGCTCTGCAGCAGGCGCTCGTGAATTGCATACCATTTTCTTAATTTAAAGCCGGATGTGCTAAGTATCGATTGGAGCTGAGTTTGGATGTCAAGAGCTGCTGATAAGGTGTCTGCACCGGTGAGAACATCATCCATGTAGAAGTCACGTTTGAGTACTTCCGACCCCACAGGATAAGTCTGAGCTTGATTCTCTGCCAATCTTTGCAGACATTTAGTGGCTCGGTATGGCGCACACGTCGTTCCGTATGTTGCCGTTGACAGTTGGTAGACCTTAAGCGATTCACTTGGATCAGGCCTCCACCAAATTAGTTGATATTTACTATCGGATTCTTCAACTTCTATTTGCCGATACATTTTCTCGATATCAGCAGTAAATACGAATCGTGGTAATCGAAAAAGAATGGAAAAGCCGTCATCCTGTATAGTTGGACCCGTGCATAGTATGTCATTTAAAGATATGTTCTTCGATGTTTTTGCTGAAGCGTCGAGTACCACTCTAAGTTTTGTGGTGCTGCTATCCGGCTTCATGGCACAATGATGAGGCAAGAAATAGTATGGTGCCTTAATGATGTTGATGTTGACTTCCCGCATATGACCCAAGCGAAGATACTCCTCCATAAATTCCACATATTGTGTTTTAACCATCTCATTATTGGCTAACGTTCGTTCCAATGATCTAAATCTTTGCAAAGCAATGTCTTTCGATTCCCCTAATCTAGTAGGATGAACTAGAAATGGGAGACTTACGATAAAACGTCCACTCAAATTTCTTCTTGTGTTTTGATTGAAGTGTATCTCACACCGTTTCTCTGCCGTGGTAAAATTCGTGGAAGACCCTTCAGTCTCTTTCAACTTCCAAAAACGCTCAATTTGCTGATCTAATCTTTCATCTTCGCTGCATATTCCACAGATTGCGTCAGCTTGAGACATATTATTGATCTTGCCTGCCACAGTCCAACCAAAAACAGTGTTTTGAAGTGTTGGTAACATTTCACCCAACTTTATCTGGCCAATTGACAAGAGTGAATAGTAAATCTCTGCACCAATCAACAGATCAATAGACCCAGGTCGATCGAAGGTTGGATCAGCTAACGCGATGTTTTGAGGTAGCGGCCAAGCTGAAGTATCTATTGACTTAGTGGGTTGCACTGAAATGATTTTTGATAGCACATGGGCTTCGAGTCTTGTAGTAAAATTATTTATTCTAGATTGCAGCAGTACGTTCACTCGACTATGGGATTGTTGTCTCCGCTGACCAATGCCCTCAATGTGTAATTGCTCTGAAATTTCTGTTAATTGTAATTGTTTCGCCATCTTCTCGGTCATGAAGTTCAACTGAGAGCCTGAGTCTAAGATGGCTCTACATTCCACTTTTTTACCTCTGTTGTTAATTAGATTAACGACTGCTGTGCTGAGGAGAACATAGCCCTTCAATGACTGAGCTGTTTTCGTTGTCAACGATATTGATTGCTCGTGTGCCTGATTGAAATGTGTTGATGATAATTTGTTGCTTGCTGGGTGTGCAGCAGTAACTTGACTCTGAAGATTTTTGCTTTGCGTATATGATGATCCGGATTTGGAAAAGGCGTTATCAGTATGCAATAAAGGGTTATGTCTTTTGGAACACTCGGTGCATGCTCGGGCTGTACAAGTATCGACCCGGTGACCTGCATTGAGACAGTTGAAGCACACATTGATTCCTCTCACATGAGCAATGTGCTTGAGTGGAGTTAATTCTTAAATTCTCCGACATGCAAACAACTGATGATTACCTTTGCACATGGTGCAAACTGATCCGTTGGTCACTGTTGAAGCAAAAGCCCTTGAGACACCTATTCTACGGTTATAACCTTCAGTGGGTTTACCTTTGTTTCCTAGGGTCTCTAATGATTGGAAGCGCGTTTCGAAAAACACTAAGAAGCTCTTCATAGATTGCAATGCTCTGGGCTGGGTCAAAGATTGCTCGTAAAGCGTGTGTGTTGTGCGGTCCAGTCTCTTTATCAATAGATGATGTAAAAGTGGATCCCAATGGTTGATGTTTATTCCCAAGTTTTCTAAGCAGAGTAGGCATTCCTGGGTTGTGTCATGCAGGGCTTTTATGGCAGAAGAACTTTCGTTGGTTATACTGGTCTGCGACAGCAGTCTATTTAGTAGTGCAGTTACCAATAACCTAGGGTTCTCGTACCTTTCGGAGATAATCTTCCACGCAGCAGAGTAATTTGTATCCGAAATAGTAAGATGTCGCACTAATTTCTCAGCCTCGCCTGATAAGCTGCTTTTGAGATATCACATCTTCTGGCACTCCGACCTTGTCTGCTTGTGCACTACTTCAGTGAAAAGATCATGAAATTGCCGCCATTTCAAGTAATCGCCATCAAAACGTTGCAGAACAATTTTAGGCAGTTTCATCACAGAGTTTGTACTCACATCTGCTTTGTGGTCATTGCTCTTACTACCCACATAATTGTATAGTTGCGCCAAAATATTTTGAACTTCTTCCACTAAACTGAAGTATTCCTCTGCATCATGACTTATTTTTGTGGGATCATCGACACTATCCCAGATTTTGGAGTGGAGCCTTTGAACATCATGTAAGTATTGTTCTATTGTTTTGATCTTAATCTGGCAGAATTCCTCTGTATAATTTTCCTTGATTGTAGCTAATCCTGCTACTGTTTTACGCAATATAGCTAAAACAGATCGTTGTTTATGTAAGACTCCGGAGATGCTTGCACCAAAATTCTCACTCTTATTTTCTATATGGGTGGATTGCGTTGTTGCTGGATTATCTTCACTATTAATGCCTTTCAATGCCTTATCCGCTTTATCGATTGGCTCACGCTTCTCTTCTAAGGGTTGAGTGAATTTTTTAATTGCCTCAATCTTTTCATTCATATCTTGGATTATCTGCTCATAGACCTTCTTTATCGCTTCATAATAACCAGTTGAGAGGTATGGATGATCTGATATGTCTCCCGATTGCTTAATAATGACTGCGTTCGTTGAAGAAAATTCATTCCAGCAAGCATTTAGGGCATTCGATCTTGACTTTAGATAATCTAAAGTTTTTTTGTCCGCGGGATTCGTCTTATAGTTGGCGATTATCTTTTGAATTTCGCCTCCAATCTTCTTCTGCGAAGTTATACGGTCTTCTAGACTCATGATCAAATCATATGATCACGTCGGGGTCACCAATGTAAATCAGAAGTTCTTTTACTCTGATATCGTGAACGAATTTGTTGGAGCTGTGTCCGGTTCTTGTACCGACACAGTAAGTAATTTATTGTCCGTCGCAATGAACATGGTGATATGATGATGGTTACGATGCTTGTATCGTAAGTTACTTGTTGAGTGTTTTCGATTCTCGTACCAAGACAATCTTAATCGAGACTCACAAAAGCGAAAGCTACTGGTAAAACAACACCTTGTATATGATAATGAAAACTGATATATTTAATTTATTTTACACGATATTTATACAAGCTTACAAAAAACTAGAGTTACTTAAAGCTAGGGTCCATAATCACTACAGCAGTAAACGCATTGCTGACATACACAAAATTAGCTCATTTACAAATTACTAAAGCGAATGACCTGTGCTGGTTGCGCGTTTTTATTTTCGTGTTACAAGCCAATTTATGTGTTGTCAGCGAATGCCTTTATGCTTTCTAAGAGAAGGTCAATGATTTGTGAAATGCATGCAAATGAATTAATGAATTGTCTTTGTTGATTTAATTAAGCTTGAAAAAACGACTTAAGATTAAACAGACTTAATGAACATTATCTCGGGTCTCGACTGAGATAATATTTTACTAACAAACACTTTATTTCTGGTGTCGACAGAAATAAAGAATCTTACTTCGGGTGTCGACTGAAGTTAAGATAATTCTTTAAGTCGGGTCTCGACTGACTTAATGAACTATTATCTCGGGTCTCGACTGAGATAATATCTTACTAACAAACACTTTATTTCTGGTCTCGACGGAAATAAAGAATTTTACTTCGGGTCTCGACTGATGTTAAGATAACTCTTTAAGTCGGGTCTCGACTGACTTAATGAACATTATTTAGGGTCTCGACTGAGATAATATTTTACTAACAAACACTTTATTTCTGGTCTCGACAGAAATAAAGAATCTTACTTCGGGTCTCGACTGAAGTTAAGATAACTCTTTAAGTCGGGTCTCGACTGACTTAATGAACATTATCTCGGGTCTCGGCTGAGATAATATTACTAACATTAACACTTTATTCCTTGTCTCGACGGAAATAAAGAATTGTTCTAACCAAGAACAAAGGGCTTAACATTAGCTTACAACCAATTCCTCAAGTGCCAAGTTTTAGACCGGTGAGTACCAGCCACTTGTAACATTTTAAAACTTATTCATATATCTATTTGACTAAATGTTTTCAGTGTGATACAAAAATCTCAGACCCAAACTTATGTACAGAGTCTGTCTCAACATATCTATTTCTGAAAATTGTACATCATAAATCGGTGTCAAATAGTGCGTTTTCTAGTGTGTGTTGATCTCTGACCCAACAGTTTCTATAATCCTGTGTTAATACGATTGCTCAAGATATTTAAGCTAAGTAAGTGTGTTAGTGTTTTGAAAATAAGTTATTCTAACTTTGCTTTATATTAACCATATATATTGAATAACTATTTATGTATCTATTATTAACAATTCTGTAAGTGTGTTTCCCCATGGAATCGTTGACCTGAAACTTGTTATCCATAATCTGATCTTAATTGTGGAAAATTCTAAAAAATAAGGGCAGTAGTTTCTTGAAAGTAAAAGAAAGTGAACAGTGTTGATTTGTTGTTAGGAAATAGACCACTGATCTTGATCCAAATTTAGCAGTGCATTCATTTCAGTCACTTAATCAAATTTGCGTGTACGTTCTACTAACGTACAGTATGCGTTAAACAGTTATTAGCTTACAACCTATTCAGGTCATACCGAAATTAGCCGAAATTTTTTTTAAATGACGTACTTCCAGTCACCAAGGGAACAAATTCTCTTTGAAAATATTTTTGAGAATATTTTTGAAAATACTTAAGAGCTAAGAACATATTAATGATTACAGATTGCACATAGGATATACTAGGTCAAATTAAAGAGGAGAGTCCACAGTTTAAAGTTTTTATAAAAAAAGTTATATTGACCTTTTTGTAAAAAAAAAAAACAGAGGTCAAATTAAGAAAAATGGTAAGAAAATCCAACATTTTTAGTTTAGATAACCATTACTCTTGAGAAGAGAGGGCTACAGGCAGATGTTCGAAAGGTTATAAAGTTTTGGATACAATGAGCTCTTAACTGTAACTGTATGTTCTGTACTTTTTAAGACACACGGTGTTTTGTTAAAAACTAGTTTTTTTTCATAATCACCCTCTAACTCCTAAACACCATGGAGGAAACACCCTGTATAATCTAATAATATTAAAATTGAAAACATTCTAATTTTTATCTAATTTTTACTAGTCCCTATTCAAATGGCACTGATTTGAAATCCTTAATTTTCATAAAGTTCATAAACTCATAAATATAAATCTTAAATCCAATCAAAACTACTTCAAATTTCAAGGTTTTGCATGTACACTCTCTAAAATTATATCAAATTACACCAATTAAATTACTTTCACTAACGCAGCTTAGTTAAAACTCTAGCTCGTAATACACTCATCTGCTTGAATTTTATACATGCTTATAATATACGGTACGTATATACATATACTTTACTTGCCTATTTTTCTAAGAATAGCCCTAAATGTCGTTCGGCTTATACTTAACCAAACGAAGTAATAACTAAAGGAGATGAAATCATACGTACGATCCGTATACATGAGCTTAGCCAAAACATACAGAAACTCATTCCGCCATTTTTGGTCTTGACTGTCAAATTCATATAACTTCGTTGAAGGTTCTTGAAGGTTCTTTGTTTGCTTTGGGCTTGACTTTCTACGGCTGTACTTTTTTCTTAATTATTAACTCTTTTATGTTCATCATGCTCATTTTCATCTCCTTTAGTTATTACCTCGTTGGCTTAATTACCTTATTAATCAAACAGACAGACGTCGTTGATAGTCGCTTTTCCTCCACTGCGCAGACACATATCATAGGGCTTAAGAGGAGTCAGTACTCAGCAAAAATTTCAATTTAGATTCCAGCGAGCCTGTAGGCAATAAAACTTACTATACGTAGGTTTGTGTCCTGAAAGTGAGAATTCATATAAAATTAGCCTAGATCTAGACCACAAGTCACATTAGAGACATCTACCGCAAAAGACAGAAACCCAACATCCGACAAAACCATACAATTTAAGACGAAAAATGAAAATTGGCAATTCACATAAATTGAAAATTTTTAACGAGAATTAACTCTCCTAAATTTTTTTTGCCCATACTTGTTATTGCTATTCTGCTTTGTATTTAAACAACTTTCAAATAAATATTGGAATTTCTAGTCGGTGAAATGTCGGATGAAAAAACAAGTACTATTAGAGTCAAATAATTATAAAAAGCGCTACTAAAAATGCAAAAACTCGACGTTACGAATACCTACTAACAGGAATTTGATTTGAAAAACTTCAATTTTTACCATTTTTTACAAGTTTCCGAGCTAATATCTCCGTTTTAATGCCATTTTTTTTCCGACGTTATTTACTAGCCCTCTTCGTTCTCTTTAATTTAAGATATAAATCATTATATTTCTACACTGACTCCTCTTAAGAGTTTGCACCAACTCAAAAAAAAAAATTATTATAGAATCACCATTCCTGCTGGCAAGTCATTGCGTTATTTTGAAAGAAAATGTCGACGGTTCACGGTTATTTTTACCAATGAAACAAGATTTAGTTCTCAATTTCCTGGCAACGGAGCAATACACTGTAATATCAGTGTTTGCTTGTTTTAAAACGATATCATATTTTGAAGCTCGTATGATGAAAATGAAAGTAAAATAAATTGAAAACCCAAACTTTTGTAAGCAGCACCATGAATAGGTTGCCCGATGTAGACCATTTGTTTAAATTATATATTGTTACGAGCGTGGCCTTAGTTCGTTATTTAAAACACAATATTTCAGATATAATTCAAAAGTTCTTTCTTTATTACACTTTACTGTTTACTCTCACAAATTCACAAATAATTATCAAATCAACTCTTTATTTATCGCTAGTACTGTACTTCTAATTATCGCTATCCAAATAGTTTACTTCGTTCACTTCTCACTTCGCTGTCTGAAATAATACTCCACCTCCTAGCTGTCAGAGCGCCGTATTTATACTCTACGAATTATCCTAGAACCTTCCTGAGTATTCCGTTCACCGAACCCAAAGTTTACTAAGATGGCACTAACCTAAAGTTGCTTCCATTCCTAACAGATGTCGCTTGATTCACTTTGTAGCACGTAACACTGCCCCCTTCTTAAAATTTGTTCGTCCCGAACAACAGATGGTCCACGGTCTTGGTGCTCTCCGTATTGACCCAAGCGATCTAGATGAACGATTTTTCTTTTGCATCTTGTACCGCGCTGAATCTTGTATGGCATGTTATTAATTTTAGTTTTAACTGCATACGGTCTTCCCCAGTGTTGTGATAACTTTGGAGAACGTCTCGTGGCCTCATGCACATCAGCTAATCGTTGTCTGAGCTTTGTTACGTAGTCTTCTGGTTTCTTTTGTTCGCCTTTGGGTATACCAAACTTGGGGTCGCTAGGTAAGCGCATTTCCTTTCCGAAAAGGACCTTAAATGGGCTTTGTCTGGTCATTTTGTAAACAGCTGATATATAAGCCATTAGAAATATAGGAATATGTCGAAACCAATCGCGCTGATTATAGTTGAAGACCTTCCTGAGATGTTTGATTAATGTTCTGTTGAAACACTCTTCCATGCTTTGATTTTTCTTTCGTCTTTTATCTTTGATTCCTTTGTCCTCAAATTTCTTGCCCATTTAATTGCCGTTGTCATCCTTTTCATTGCCGCCTTTGCGCTTCTTATTACCATCATCGTCAGAAACTTTGTCTTTACCTTTTCCGACCTTCATTATACTCTTATCATCGTCATTATCAGCAGCTTTAGACCCTTTACTTTTCGTCGTTTTCTTTCTTTCATTGTCCTCGCTCTTGGATTTCTTTCCTTTCTTCTTTTTACTTTTATCACCGTAATCATCATCATCTTTGGATTTCTTTCCTTTCGTCTTTCGACTTTCGTTATCATCATTGTAGTCATCGTCACCTTTTTCTTCCATCCGTCCGCAATGTTGCCACTCAGGATTGCATGGACGTTGTGAAAAAGCTTCTGCATTTCCGTGGATACGTCCTTTGCGGTATGGGATTTCAAAGTCATGAGGTTGCAGTCTAGTCTCTCCACGGAAAGCTTGCTCTCTAGCTCGCCATCTTCTCCCTTCTTCTTCTGTTGTTTGCATTCGTCCTCGTTTCCTACAGTCGTTTTGCAGGTGTCCCAATCTACTACATTTCCAGCATCGAATGACACCACGCGAAGGAGTGGTCTGTGATGACGGTATTCTGCTGTGAGTCTGCTGCCCAGCTCGATATCTTTGCCCATCTCGATATCTCTGCCCTTCTTCTAGCGCTTCCATTCGTCGGCGTTTTCTGCAGTCCCTTTGGAGGTGTCCCAGTCTATTACAATTCCAGCAACGAAGAATACCGCGTGAAGAATTGCTCTGTGATGGCTGCATTCTATTACAAGTACACTCCTCCACCGAAATTTCTCTCACTCGTACTGCACTTCGAGAAGCTTGCCTGGCAGATTCATACGCTAATGCATAGGCTAGTGCTTCTGCTGTTGATTTCTTTCCTGCTAGCTTAAACGCTTGTTGTAAATTTGGATCTGCAATAGCGTTCACAAATGCTTCTGTTGCCACTTCATTAAGGAAATCCGCAATTACGCCAGAGTAAGAAAGATAAGCTAATCTTTCCACATAGGCCTGCAGTTGTTGTAGTGACTCGCCATGCTTTTGAGTCCTGTTGCGTAACTGCAGGCGATATACTTGCTGCATGTGTTCATCTCCATAACGTAATTCTATCGCCTGTACTAGTGAAATGTAATCACGTTGCCTTTCTATCGGTATAGTTTGTAATAGCTCTGATGCAGAAACTCGAAGTGCTAATACCAGAGCTGTAGCTTTGTCTGCGTCATTTCATCCATTTACTTCGGAAGCTGCCTCAAACTGTCTCTTGAAAATATGCCACGAATTTTGTCCATCAAATATTGGAGGTTTCATTCTGCCTGCACCGGATATTTCAGTTTCTTCGTACCGAGGTTGTCGATACTTCATTCTGTCCAAATCTGCTTTAAAGCTGTCAAGCTTCTCCGTAACATTTTGTTGCACTTCCGACACTTGCTGTTGAACTTCAAGCACTTCCTGCTGGATTCCTTCAATTTTTACATTTCGCTCGTCTAATGAATTTTTAAGAAAAGTCTTCTGTTCCTCCAAACAGGTTTCTAGACAATTCTGCAAAGAACACTTTTGCTCATCCCAACGGGCTTCTAGAGAATTCTTTTGTTCATCTAGACGGGATTCCAGAGAATTCTTTTGTTCATCCAAACGCGCTTCTAGAGAATTCTTTTGTTCCTCAAAAGCATTCTTTTGTTCCTCAAGGGCATTCTTTTGATCGTCCAAACGGGCTTTTAGAGAATTCTTTTGTTCATCTAGACGGGATTCCAGAGAATTCTTTTGTTCATCCAAACGCGCTTCTAGAGAATTCTTTTGTTCCTCAAAAGCATTCTTTTGTTCCTCAAGGGCATTCTTTTGATCGTCCAAACGGGCTTCTAGAGAATTCTTTTGTGCGTCTAGCCGGGATTCCATAGAATTCTTTTGTTCCTCTAGAGCATTTTTCACTTGCAGGGTTGAAAGCTCCAATTTGGTCATTAAAGTACCCAAAAGCTGCTCTATGTTCATCGCAGGTTCTTCTTCAGTTTCTGGTTCTTCCTCGAAAACGAATGTATCAGGATTCTTTTCTTCGTCTATCAACGCTTGTCTAAGTCGCTCGACTAGAACATTCTTTAGACCTGTCGTTTGCAATGACCGCTTCCCCAACTCCACTTTCAATTCCTGTATGCGAAGCTCCTCTAGTTTGCGTCCCATTCTTGCGCGATTTCACAAAATTAATCACTCTTTGAATTTCAAAGTCAACTGCCACCACTTTATTTCGCGATTTTATTTTACTTCTGACACCAGTTGTTACGAGCGTGGCCTTAGTTCGTTATTTAAAACACAATATTTCAGATATAATTCAAAAGTTCTTTCTTTATTTAACTTTACTGTTTACTCTCACAAATTCACAAATAATTATCAAATCAACTCTTTATTTATCGCTAGTACTGTACTTCTAATTATCGCAATCCAAACAGTTTACTTCGTTCACTTCTCACTTCGCTGTCTGAAATAATACTCCGCCTCCTAGCTGTCAGAGCGCCGTATTTATACTCTACGAATTATCCTAGAACCTTCCTGAATATTCCGTTCTCCGAACCCAAAGTTTACTAAGATGGCACTAACCTAAAGTTGCTTCCATTCCTAACAGATGTCGCTTGATTCACTTTGTGGCACGTAACAATATGTTACAGTCAGTTTTTACACATTTTTCAGATTGTAACACCTAAATAATATAATATGATAACACAGTAGAAAGATATTTCTTTTACAATAAAACAAAACTTATTATCAAATATTTCGTTGTTCAAAATTGCTGCCAGCATTGGTACATTGTGTATTTGCAGGTACATTATTTCATAGTGTGAAGTGACATGCTATTTTTAATTTAGGAGCTAAGAAGCTCAACACATTAAAAATCTAAAAAAAGGGGAGCTGAAAAGCTCAATTTCTGGTAATATATGTGGTTAACTCAATAAGAGCTAAAGAGCTCTGTTCTGCCCGTAGTCAGAGCGAACACGTAAATAATGAAGAAGTGTGATGGAAGCTATAATCCTTGTTCAAAGTTAACTATTTCGTGACTTTGTTTTCCAGTTTAAAAAGTTCACTCACTGTAACTCGCACACAAATTAGATTTTCGAAATTCAATAAATGCTATAATTTGTAATTAATATAGAATGTATATGTGCCTGGTAATATTATTTCAAAACCACAATTATAATTTAAATTTATATATAGAGTACAATGTACTCACCAGCTCAGTATTAGGCACTCGATCAAATTGGTTCTCTATTTAATTGAGATTTGGAATTGGAATACTCTTTATCACAGTCTATACCCAGAATAAAGTGAGGTTACCAATTCTGACTGCAGTCGATACCCACAGAAAGAATCCTCTTTGTAGTCGCTACCCACAATAAAGTTTTTGTTAGTAATTTCTTATTCTGTCAATACCCGCGATAAGAAACTTTATTATAGTCGAGACCCGTAATAAAGTGGTTTATGTTAGTAATTTCTCATTTGCTCGATACCCGCAATAATAATATTTAATTTAATCGCTATTCGAAATAAAATCTTTAATCTACTCGATACCCAGAATAAAAATATTTATTTTAACTGTCAATTAAATAAAGTATCTAATTTGTTAATAAAATTTAGATTTGGATTTGGAAAGAACACTGGGAAATAGATTACCACCTCGATCACTGCACTGCCAAACTGAAAAAGAGATCGAGTCAAAGCAGATTCTGATCTACATATATAGCCATGGGTTTCTCATAGCACCAAAAAACGGCATTAAAAGGCGCATGGGAAATTGGCATAGCAGCTGCACTTCATTTTCTATTGTTTAAAATTGCAACCGTATAAAAAAAAAGAAGGAAAAAAAAACCATTGTACATTAACTTTATTGAATCAGAAATTTGTTGTCGACTTAATTTTGTTTTGTATTTAATTGTAATTTTGTATGTAATTTTGCTTTAGGTCGACAAAAAAAAATACCATGCGTGAATGCAATGTACTGCCCGTGGACAGTTAGTTATCTGGCTCATCTCTCTGCGAAATTGTCACAATTTAGAATTCTGAAATATTTCTTCTTTACGTCGGTACATACACGTGTTGATATGTAAGTTTGCTGGTTTTAATTATTTCAGAATTCTTATGAATTCTGAACAGCTCATTATCTGGTATTATAGCCATTAATAGCTCAATGTTTAGCAATAATAAACCTCAATAGTATGTAACTCTTCTTTATTCAAATCAATTGCAAAATATTTATACACTTAAAAATTGCTTACCTCACTAATCTGTATAAAAATAAATTAAACAATTAAATTAATAAAAATCCTTACCTTACATCACAAAAAGTGTAAATGTATTGAATTCTATGTAGAAAATTGTAAATATAGTTTCAAAAATTGACTAAATCGAGCAACTCCTTCTTCGTGTTGCCTTACAAAAATTGAGGTGGTTTTTACGGATACACGTTTTTATTGCACTGAAGAGTACTTCAGAACATGATATCCTATAAAATTGGTTAAACCAATTTTTACTGTTCGATGAACCGTTCTAGAAAAATATACGAAAACCCACTTCAAAAATCAAACGTGCACAGATGGGTGAGGAAATTACGTACGGGCATTCATCTCGTTGTATCGTAAGAATATTGTTTTTAGACCAATTTAAGCTTTTCTCCTTGTTTATTATTATAATGCTCAACAATTTTCAAATTCATCAAAATCGGAGAGGATGTATTCCAAAAATTGGATTTTGAACGACTTTTATGGAATGACTCTAGTATACAAAACACACAAAAAAATATTTTACGCTTGAGAGCATATTTATATTCCTCGATGAATTTTTGGATAGTATGGTGTAGCAAAAACTAATGCTTGTACGGATATGGAACCTTTAAAGACTTTCAAGAACGTTCTGAGGACGAGAACCAAAAGGAAAATAATCAGCCGAAAGTATGGAGCACAGAGTCGTTAAAAAAATAGAAATACCTGGACAATTTGTTTAATTTGCTACGTAAAATTGTTTTACTTCCACATAGACATCTTCAAATTGCAGTGAATGCAATTTGAAATGGCAGGCGCAAAGTATTGCTAAAAGGAAAAATATATATTCTAACCGGGTTCGTTGAGAAGAATTAGAAAGTTATATGTTTGTTTTTTCAGTTTTTTGAAGTACATAATACAAAAGAAGATCAAAATACACTTTCCTTGCAATTGTTTTTCAATTTAGCGATTTTTAATCTACTTTAGAGCAATCAACGACACGCCCAAAATGTTAAGTGATTTTTGCGCATTATGACTTTTGAATACAGTTGCCGCCGACACTAGCATTATTAGCCACGGAGATTTATCAGATATTGAAAGTCATCGGAAATTTCACTGCTTTCTCAACCGCAACAATGCTCCGTAGATATGTAGTTAGGGCGAGAGTTGAACGTCTAAATTCATGTGGATTGGAGAAGCATGTGTAAACCTGGGATTCTTGTGCGATAACACACTAATGAGAAGGATTTGTCCGTTGTTAATTGGATAAGTTATGCAGGGTGTTTCCGCCTAGGAGGTCAATAGAGCACCGCTTAGGAGTTGCCTAGGTGAGTACTGTCATCTCCTGCTCTATTGACCTTCTAGGCGGAAACATACTGTCTATCGAAATAACTAGTTACGATATTTGTTACCACGACGACTGAATTGAAATCTCCTAGACTATTTGGTAAACAGTGGCGTTCAAACCAACTGCCCGTGTCAAACGGCAGTATGAGAGTGGTAACAGAATCAACTTTTCGGAAAGTATGGCAAGACATAAGGTACACTTATTTTATTGCACGGAGTGTTCTTATCGGTATCCCTCAAATGCTGTAGTACTCCGAAGATATCTTATTTAATGGTTTGGAGCCCAAACTGTAAAAAGTAACCTGAAGATTACAGCTTTAAGAGTAGCAGTTTTTTACACCAAAATGCTGTAAATTTAATGAAAACTTTATTTTTCGACCGTTTCGTATATAAAAAATAATATTTTGGGCATTTTTAAATAGTGTCTGTTATTTTTACAGCACTTTTATGTAAAAACAAAGCTGGTAACACTAGATTTACGAACAAAAATTGAAATTTAGAGACAAATGGGTTAATTTTACATCTGAAACTGTATTTTCACATCATGAGCATTGTTAAATGTGAAGTTATGACATTCGGATGCGCTTTAAGTACTTTACAGCACCACATCGGGCAACAAGTGATAAAGGTGAGAAATGAAATGTTTAACATGTGATAATAAATAAATAAGCATACAGGCTTATAATAAACATTAGTATATTCATAGGTATCATGAGAATTCTAGTTTTCAATGCACAAATAAAAATTATGGAAAATTATTTAAAACGTACGCGTCCTTTAAATCTCATGTGTATCGTGATAATAGAAAGTTAAACATTTTAAAAGTTAAAAGCTATTATCTGCGTAAACAAGCTGAATACAATTTTAAGTGTAATACTTTTTGAGAAATGTCCATCCATCTGCTACACACAAGTTTTATTTTATGTCCTAATGTTAATTGCAATATAGTGTTGAGAACAAATCTTCTTTACATAGTCATACATTTAGAAAACAGAAGAATCCGTGATCATGCAGAATGTAGCGAAGCTTCACCGAAATGTGTAATCATTGAATAAATAACTAATAAGGAAGCGGAGTTGCATGCGAATACAGTGTACGTGAGTAGGCAATTCAATGACAGTCAAACCTATGGAGCGGGGGGGAGAAATGACAAGAGGGCTGGTCACTTATTTGACAAGTCACTTAAATTATCATAGGCAACGCCAAGAAATATTATCTGAAGATAAGTGGGCGCCAAAAATTTGTTTATTTTACATAGCAATCTGGATTATAAAAAATATCCCCCTTCAAAATTTCACGGTTTCACTCCTGCCATGACGAAACGAATACAAACAGAGCACACTAATACATTTCGCCGAGATGCTTGCGTTTTCACCCGATATGCCGTTTCCTTATTAGTTATTTATTCAATGTGTGTAATGAGCGATTATGAAGGGCCTACGATATATTTCAGACAGAAGTCATATGACAAACGCCAGATTTGCGACTGCTTTTTCTGAATTTAAAAACGAAATTTGATATAACAGAGGATACAATTCATTATCTTGCCTCTGAAATGAAATCATACTACCGATTTGAGGAAAGTAATTTAGAAAGAAACGTAGAGCATTTTTGCCTCAGGGAATATAAAAAGAACAATTGTTAGAAAAGCTTTATATATCCTACAAACGTCGAAAGTACTTTATGAAAAACTTTTATTTTATTGAGCCAACTGAAATTAATTTAGGACGTAATAATATTCATAAAAAAAGGTCGTATCATTACATTTCAATTTAAAAAAAATTAAACTCCAACTTGTTATTTTTGTTCTGGAACAATTCTAAAAAGAAATTTCTTCTCGAAATAAACTTGAAAACCTTTCGAGCACATTCCATGCGTATCTAGACTAGGGTACTTAAAAAATATACAGCTCTTAGAACAATTAAAACTTTTCCTCGTTTCCTTTTAATTTTTTAATTTAATTTAATTTTTTTTTTAATTTCTTTTAATTTATTTAAGGCAGATTTCAAAAGGACTTCAACAATATTTAAAAATAATTCAACGATTTTCACAAATCAAATAGCAAGTTTTAAATAAAATTCAACGGGTATTTTGAAATTAAATCAGTTTTTGAATTTAATGCAAAATTTTTTCCAGATGAAGTACAACGTATTTTACAATATTAATTAGTTACGATATAAAAAAATTGAATTATTTTAAGACAAAAAACAGTTTTGCTGATTGATTTGTGAAAATCGTTGAGTTATTTTTAAAAATTGTTGGAGTTCTTTTGAAATCTGCTTAAAAAGCTTATAGCCTTGTTGTAATTTAGCTTAATTACAGCATTTTCACTCTGCAAATCAATACTGAGTAGATTGCTATAAGATATAGTGCAATCCCATGCTGACGTATATCACAAAGGTCTGCAATTAAAAGGGAATAAAGAAATAATCTCCTCAGTCATGGTAAAAGCAAACCAGGAATATCTCATGTGGAACAATGTTAGAAAGAAAAATACAAGATGCTCTAATAAAAATGAGCTGTCAGCTGTCAGAGATGTAAATGAAAAAATCTCTCAACTGAAAGACGTAAATCAGGAGACCAAACAGAAGAAAGGAACTGCCGCCATATTTTCAAGTTGTGTTTATCACTTTAAAAAAACGAATAATTGGGAGTAAGTGGCAGGTCAGAGCTCCCTTACATTCTCCAAGAGCTTTAAAGTGCAATGTTGTTTTTTTCCTTCAAATAATGAGTTCTTTAGAGAGGTCATCACTGCAGTTCTTTAAAATTTCTCGTTGTGATTGTAAACTGCTTTTAAAAATCTCCCTTAAGTTCGTTACTCGTAAATATATGTATATATTTTTACCAAGTCCTTTCTTCAGTTGCTCTGTAAATCTTTTCCTGATGTTCAAAAATGCTTTGTACTACTTACTTTTGCGGTTTTTCTCGTCGAAGGCACAGAAAGATGTTCAAGAAAGAACACACAAAAGTTTCTCCCTAAGTAGAATTTATGCTGTCGTCGTTGTGAACTTCAAAAAAAAAGTTTTCTTTGTCTCAGTGTTGGAGGTACCACTGATTCCATCGCATACTTTTTATCTTTCGTAACCAGCATCCCATATTGTTGGTTGACTTCTTCATTTCTTTGCCAAAAGGGAAAAAAAGTATTTCCCCTGAACCCCGCTGAGTTCAACTTGAACTTAAGACGTTTAATCATTTCGTTCTCTTTCTGCTAATGCCTTTCCAGTTTTTTTTCTGAGGACTTTCTTTTTCCAGCCATGGATTTTGGCTGCTACTATTGAAGGATCTAAGAGAGGAGTACAAATGGGGATGATTAAACATTCCTCAGTAAGTCAAATATGCTTTCATTTTAAAGTTTCGCTAAGTACAGAATTCATTAATGAAAATTGCCGTTATTAGAAAATAATTTACGTGCAGGAAAAGCTAAACGTAGATTCTTTTACACCCAGGAAAAATTATATATTTTTAAAATAATAAACTGGGTATGCAATTACCATAACTAAGATTTTGGCAACCTATTAAAAACAACTCCGAAATTTTTTTCAAGCAATTACGAGTAAGCCATATCTACATAAAAAATAAAATGTCCATCTACATACATGCATTTTTCTCATTTTTCTAATATAGAAGCATTTAATAAAGTTAATATTTTAGTCATTTTGAAAATAAATGAAATAAATTCCATAATGGAGTGAATCTGAAAAAATTGAAATAAAGTATAAATCGCGTTCGATGGGGAAGATGAGAATAAGTTGCTTGAGCATATCATGATATTAGTTAAATCAGTAAAAATAAAAAGCAGCAAATAGCATGGAATACCACTGGAGAATAACCTTATGGGAATACCCTTCGATGCATCTCCCTGGCAGTTACGAGCCACCATGTACTTTTTGAACATTCGTTTATAATTTTCCACGCAGGAACATATTTTGCATCGGCTGTACTAAAATGCTTTAGAAACTCTTCTTCTTCCCAGGAGGCTTGAGTTTAGATCCCACATCTTCTGACAGCCGTCAATGCGCTGGTCTTGTACTATTGCGGGAGAAGATCACGAAATTGTAGTAACTTCAAATATTCGCCATAGAACTTTGGCAGCGGTATCTTATGTATTTTTATAATGATACCGGGATTTGTATCGCCATTTGTTTTTATTTATATGCTGATTTGCTGATTTCTAGGACGGTTATTCAGTGCTTTATGCAGCGGTATGAGTTCATTTAGGTTTTCTTCTTCTAAGTAAGATTCGAAACGCCCTCTTTTGCAAGGACATTTCTTTTTTTAAAGATTTTTCATTTGTAAAAGGAGTTTTCTCATCAAAATAACATACTCCAGCATCATTATTTCTGTGCAGTACAAACGGAATGACAAACTTAGTACACCCTATAGATTTAATGTAGGGTATAAAAAGGCTCATTGGCTGGTTTTAAAAATACTGAATCTTTATTCGCCAAAACTCGTCAACTTATACGGGTGTCCCGTATATTGTCTGGTACGCGAAGGCTACAGAAAGGTCATGCTTAGACGAGGGGTTTCAACGGTTTTCGATATAACGGACCTTTAATATATTTGGATATCTTTTTGTAGATCACCCTGTAACTTCTGAATATTTCACCCCATGATGATCATTTAAACTTAAGTAGATACATAATCATGGGTGTTTTCTAATGTTCTGTAAATTTTTTTCCTCTTCCTCTCCGGTTTGAAGTAATGGCTCAACAAAATTAAAAGTCCGGAACTTTACCCGTTTTTTTATTTAACTTTTATTGTTATCAAAAATACGTCATCAATACTGATTTTTCTGTTGGATTTAATATGTCCACCTCACTCCGTACTGAAAATGTAACCCTATGTGCGTTGTTTGCACTTCTTCTTAAGCATATCTAGCGAAAATGGCTGAAAAAGCTCAATAAGTGCCAGAAAGGTAGTCAATTATCTTTCCGACATGACATTTTTCAGCCATTTTCGCTGCACATGCTCAAAAAGAGTTCAAAAAACGCAGAAAGGGTTATATTTTTGGTACAGAGTGTGGTAAGTCATTTCAAAGCTAAGGTTTTGGGTTTCTTAAATCCAATATGAACAAGTACAGAAGCTAGATTAGTCTAAGACCAATTCTTTTGGTACTCTAGATGAATGCCCGTATGAAATTTCGTACGGTCACCCATTTGAGCAATTTTTATTTTTGCAGTGGTTTTACGCGTACATTTCTAGAATGGTTCGTCGGATATAAAAACTGATTATAACCAATTTTTCCGAATTTCATATTCTGAAGAAATTTTTAGTACAACAAAAATGTCTAGGACTGATCGTTTGCACAGTATCCGTAAAACACATAAATTTGTATATAGCAACACCAAGAAAGGGTTACCCAATTTATACCGCTTTTGAAATTTTATTTTCTACAACTATGAAAACACCATGTACCCATATACACCATTTCAGCTCTCTACGTCAAGGCGTTCTCAGACAGTGTCCGTATATATAGTGCAAAACGCAATTTTTGTATGGCAACCCCACGAAGGAGTTGCTTGCTTTGTCTCATTTACGAACTTAATTTTACTTTGTTTTTTAAGTCTGCGTATAAAATGTCATCTCTCTATGTATACGTGTTCTCGAGTTATCGACGCACGGACGGACTGACAGCCGGACAGACGGACGGATGGACACACGGACATGCAAAAATCAAATAACTTTTAATATTATAGGTAGTAAGTAAGAATTCCGAAGTTTTAATTTTGTTGAGCCATAACTTCAGATTGGATAGGAGGAAGAAAATAAAGTATATACCATTTGAAAGATGTAACGATTGTCTATCTACCAAAGGATGTAACGCTTAGAAGTTACAGGATGATCTATAAAAACATTCTCAAATATGTTATGGTCCAGTAATTTCGAGAACCGTTACCATTCCCCTCACCCATCCATACAATTTTTTGATTGTCTTAGCATGACCTATCCGTAGCCTTAAAGTGCCATACCGTATACGGAATACCTGTATAAAATTTAAAACTAAGTTTCTGTGAAAATAATTATCTCATGAGAACTGCAGGTGGCAACGTCACATAAGAATATACAAGCTTCCATTTACCAGGCGCCGGCAATTGATGTATGATTACGTGCGCATGAAAATTATGCTCCCAGACGCAATGTGAGATATCAGAATTTAGAAGTTTTACCGTGAGAAATTAACATCTCAGAGTAGTTAATTCTTCCCCTACATATTTCAATACTGAATCCCGTTCTCAGTTAGATCTCCTACTCACCACTGACCCCTCTCGTATAATACGCCATTCGCAACTTTTCCTCCTGCCAACCTCGACCAGGACAACTTATTCGTTAAATATAATGTACCCATTCTAGATAAGCAACTCCTTCTCACCTAATAAAATTTCGTAACTTCAAATCTATTAATTCTACTTGTTTATTCGAGGATTGTAGAAATGTAGACTGGAACTTAGTATTGGGACGAAACGCTGCTTCCCTAGCACACTCTCTTGATTTAAAGGTACATGATTTCAATGTAGTCCTATTATACTTGCTTAATAAATATGCTCCTTTTCAGTATAAAAGCATAAAAATAAAAGATTGCCCCTGGTTCTCTCCGGAGATAAAGAAATTAACCTCAGAGCGTGACTTCCTATACCGTGAGTATAGAAGGCTTAAATCTCCTAAAAGTCTATCTCTATTTAAAAAATTGCGGAATCTTGTCAATAAAAAAGTGAGAGGTGCAGAGTCCTGATTATTATTCGTCCAAGTTAGGTTGTCATGTCCCACCTAGGAAGCTTTGGAGAGTCTTGTGTGGCTTGGGAGTCAGTGGTGGTGATGATTCTGCATGTGACCTAGACACTGATGAGCTCAACGAGTTTTTTACCTCTACAAATGGAAACGAAATCAGTGCTGGCTCTTCATCGGCCTTCCCGGATAGACCTATTGTTCACTCTGGATCAGAATTCTGTTTTCGTTATGTTGATGAGACTGAAACCGCCTCTGCTATCATGTCTATTCAATCCGAAACTATTGGAGCTGATGGTATCCCTCCGCCTTTGGGGAAGCTTATTTTACCCCCATTAATGGCCCTATCACCAAGATATTCAATAGCTGCTTAACGTTTGGCAAATTTCCCTCACTTTGGAAGGAAGCGCTAGTAGTTCCAATTGCTGAAATACCCTTCTCCAAAGGACGCCAAGGACTTTAGGCCAATCAACCACCTATGTTTTCTTGCAAAGAATGTAGAAAACCTAATGGCAAATCAAATATCTGAACACTTAGATCATATAAATTCTTTCTCCCGTTGGCAGTCAGACTTTCGCCCTGGGCATAGTTATGCGACAGGTCTTCTAAACATTACTCCGGGCATTAGAAAGGCTTTGGACGATGATCGCATTATGGTGTTGGTCCTTCTCAACTTGACGAAATCCTTCGATAGTATTGATCATATGATGCTTCTTAGCAAACTAAGGAGCTTCTTTGCTTTTGACTCGGCTCAAGTTAAATCGTAGCTTTTTGGAGAATCGCTCGCAGCGGGTTAGAGTCAATGAAGTTACTTCCACCAGGCTTTGCTTGACTGCCGGTGTACCACAAGGATCAATATTAGGACCTCTTCTTTTTAGCTTGTTTATTAATGATTTACCTACTGTCATCAAAAATAGCTCCATACATTTGTACGCTGATGATGTGCAAATATACCTTGATCGTCCCATTGGCCTCTTAGAGGACTGTGTTAGCAGAATCAACGAAGATTTTCATAACATCTTAGACTGGTCAATTGCAAATAATCTGATTCTTAGCCTCCAAAAGTCTCAAGCACTAGCGGTAGAAAGAGGAAGTTGTGACCCTTCCTATTTTCCCCCGATAGAACTCAATCTCTCAACCATACCATATGTACAGAAAGTGAAAAACTAAGGCATTATACTCAATTCTCAAATTGGTTGTTGTGACCATATTAAATTGATCCTGAAGAAGGTTTATGGGGTGCTTCGTCGACTCTGGCTGTATGCTGATCTGCCTCCCACCAATCTGCGCATAAGGCTGGTCAGGACACTGGTATTGCCGCATCTAATGCATGCTTCAATCATCTTCCCCAAGCTCGATTCACGCTGTAAACGTAAGCTTGAAGTAGCCTTCCATTATGTTCGGGTTTGGGCTACTTAGACATGATCACATCTCTCCCTTTCGCCATATAATTTTGAATTACTCTTTGGAAACGCATTTGCAACGGAAGGCATTACTTTTCCTTCATAACATAATGAACACGCGTAGACCGGCTTATCTGTATGATTTTTTAAACATCTTGCGTAGTGACAGATGTTGCGATTTGCTATTACCTCGCTTTAAATATTCTGTTTTGAATGCCTCTTACTTTGTTCAAACTATTCGTATTTGGAAAGCTCTTCCAGCTTCCATCCAGCGTGAGAGTTCTGCATCTAGCTTTTAACGGTTATTCTGGGAGCACACGTCATATAGATAATGATTTTCTAATCAATTGAAATCAACTGACTGCACCTGCAATGGGATCTTTCTTCTTTTTTTCTTGTGCAA
Source organism: Dioctria linearis (assembly GCA_963930735.1). NCBI lineage: Eukaryota > Metazoa > Arthropoda > Insecta > Diptera > Asilidae > Dioctria > Dioctria linearis. Next base: position 104,407,279 of record OZ005740.1, on the reverse strand, counting down.
TTTTCTTTTGTTCGATACCGAATTTACGTAATTTAGTTACACTTATTTTTTTCATATTTTCATTTTTATTTTTATTTTGGTTTGCTTTACTATTTTTTTTCTTTTCTATTTTGTTTTCCTACTCTTATTTGTTATTTTCTCTCATTTCTATTTTTTAAGTGTAGTTTTAGAATGATGAATTTTTGTTTTTGTTTTTTTTTACCACTACATACACATATATCGATATAAACTATCATCGCTTTGATTGACTTTAAACTTAGTGTAATTTAGTAGTACCTACTAATAAAAGACTTTGGTTTTATTGTACTAATGGTAAGTAAATGCTTACTTACTTACTTACTTAATTTAGGATTAATGACTGGAATAAATTAAATTTTAAATTGGAATGAATTAGATCAAATTGGCTCCACACTCAACCCCATAACTAACCACACGAACTCTGCTCCAAATAGCCAACGATGAACAATCAGAGCATCCGGCTTATTTATTTGTAATCAATCGGAAAATAATATCTGATATTTTGATGTCCAAATAAATTGCATAAGTTTAGTACACTTATAAAAATCAATCATGATCATTTGAGTTTGTTACGTTTATAATCTCGGTACATACAGATCGATTGCCATTTTAATTGTGTAAAGAATTCCATACAGTGAAGCTTGATATTAAAAATATTATTGTAATCATCTTGACAATCAAACGCATTAATATCAACGACCTGTCGGGAGCGGATGCAGCTATGGGCGCGGAAGGCGCGTGTACCTCCAAGACAAACATTTAAAGAATCAATTGTAGCTCGTAATTGGAGAAATGCAGCGACTACAAACGACCAATAAATCATTGTGTATTGTTGCAGTGAGTTATTACATTTAAAACAAGAGATTTATTTTGGAATAAACAGTTTCATTCTTTCGTGAAATGCAATAGTTTTATTAGAATACTTAGCTCAAACATTAAATAAACAAAAAAACAAGTATAAATACTGATTGCGAAATTGTTCATCAATATCTTAGAGAAATAGATTGGGCTATCTGTTTTACTTCAAGGAATATTGATGAATGTTTGGGGGATGTAGCTTGGATATGGCAAACAACAAATGTACCGCTTTCCTATATCAATATTTGGCCCTACGACTCGTCTTCAAACAATCTATAAAGTGGTCTATATTTTATCAGTCTTCATCTGGTATTATGCGGTAAACAGTAATCTTGAAATTACAAATTCGCAGTACATACATATATTCTTCAAATAAATTAATTTCAAATCCCAAATGCCAGTATACACATACAGTATACACTACTTTTAGCACAAACTCCGTATATTTAATCTGACAGGGATAATTTTAAAAAAGCACACAATTTCTAAACAATTATATTGAACAACTCGTCATTGCGAACGTACATGACAGACTACCTTTTCTAAACATTTTTTTTTTATTTTCAAAACATTAGCTTATTAAACTTATCTGGTAGATATCTTACAAGGTACTTTCGATATATTCGATTCGAAAGCTTGCAAACGCCGCTGCAAATAAAGTTAAACACCTTACAGAGGGTAGCGGAGAAAATAGCACGGCTTCATGGTGTGTCGCGTCGTGTCGCCACAGAACTCCCCCGCCAGCAAAACCAAAAGTTTAGCGATATGAAAGATATCGTGGCGGGCTTCTGGTTTTTCCAGTGCGAGTGAATCGTTGTGGTATTACGGCGTAACCATCCTCGAGGAATCTGACTCTCCGTGGGCTTCAGCTAGAGGTAAGCGGCTCATTGTAGTCGGAGACTGCTTGTGGGTTAGTGTGGCTGCCCGCACGGATAACTGGTTGGGGAAGATCTACATTAGATTCTGAGTGTCTGGTTGCGGGGGTCCCACGATGAATTCTGTGGTAGCGTCCGAACGTGTATCTTCGAGAACCCTTTGGGAAACCCCCTCGGTATTCTCAGATGGATGTGAGTTCCCGACCGTTGGCGAGTTGCTCGATGAATAGCCTGAGTCCTCGATCTCTATGAAGGAGGGCTTGAACCGATTGATCGTAACGTTCAGCTCCCTGTTCTTGACTCCTAATAGAACGAACTGATCCGTTCTTTTAATAACTTTATAGGGGCGTCCGTAAGGCACCTGCAAGGATGCTCTCACCATATCTGCTCTTACGAAAACGTGTGTGCATTTGTCCAAGTCATAGAATTTAAATCGTGCTTGCTTCGAGGTTTGAAGTGGGAATTGGCCTAAGATCAGCGAACAATTTACAAAACGAGTCAACAAAATCAGACTGGGGGTTAAACTGAGAATTTGAAAGAAAATCCCAGGTAGGCGTAGACTTTCTCCGTACACTCACTCTGCCGGAGTTCCTAAAAATTCCTCCCTGAATACTGTCATGAGCTCTAACAATACGAAAGGCAAGATCTTTGACCACGTCTTTTGTATCTAGGTCATAACAGCAGCCTTTAGCGCCCTATGCCACCAATCCAAGAAACAATTTGCTTGTGGATGATAAGCGGTCGTTCGGTTAGGAGCTAAACCTAACAATTTAGAGAGCTCAGCAAAAAGTGCTGATTCAAATTGAGCCCTTGATCGGGGACGATAATCCCAGGTATCCTGAAACGGGTTATCCACGACGTACAGAGCGCGCTTGCAATAGTTTCTGCATTGATGTCGACTAGTGGCACTGCCTCCGGTCAACGCGTGAATCTATCAATGATGATGAGACAGTATCTGAAACCATTGGACGGAGGGAGGGGACCGATAATATCAATGTGGATGTCCTGCAACCGACCCGAGCTAGGCGGAAAAGAACCCAACGGTTATCTTAAGTGGCGGGCGACTTTATATTGCTGGCACCCTTAACATGCACGAGCCCAGGAATTAACATCCTAATTCATTGAAAACCAAAAGTATTTGCCGGTTACCATCTTGTTGGTGGCGCGCATACTTGGATGCGATAGATTCTGTAATGCGTTAAAAATTTGCTTCCTAAAAGTTTTTGGAATAAGTGGCCTATTAGAAGTTTCACAGTAAATTTAGTTTATCTTCGGTACCGATAAATGGGATATTTTTAATATTTATACAGTGGATTTTGAAGAAGAGCTAGCAGTTCAGGATCAGTATTTTGCTCCACGGCGATGGAGCAAAGGTCTATAAGACTGGGAATATGAATATCTTCCAGTCTAGACAACATGTCAACTACTACAATGTCTTTGCCTCGCACGTGCTTTATGTCTGTGGTTAATTGACTAATGAAATCCAGATATCGTAGCTGTCTGGGTGATGCTTTCTTCGGATTCTGGTTGAAAGCGAAAGTCAGGGGCTTGTGATCTGTAAACAATGTGAATGGCCCTTCGAACAAAACTGAAAGTATTTGATACCCTGGTAGGCTGCCCACAACTCTCGATCATGCGCGCTATACTTGCGTTGTGCACTGCTAAGTTTGACCGAGAAAAAACCAATTGGTTTCCCGACAATGTCTGCCTTTTCTTACACCGCAGCTCCTGGGGTCGTATCAGAGGCGTCAACCCATAGTGCTAACTCCTAAAACGGGTTAGGGAATGTAAAAGCGCGACCTCAGTAAGTTGTTTTCTAACCATATTGAACGCCTTGGCCGCTTCACCAGACCACCTCATTTTATTTTTTTCATTTTTTTTTGGAGCCTCTCAAATAGTTGTCAAGTAGTATCTTATGCTCTGCCGCATGTGGTAAAATATGGCGACATCAGTTAATCGTGCCGAGAAAAGTCTGAGATCGTTCACTCTTACCGGAAGCTAACACTTCGCAATGACTTCTGCTCTTGCGGCAGGTGGTTTAATGCCATCTGGCGATATTACGTGGCGTAGAGAAATTACTTTGGGCAACGCAAACTTACACTTATCCATGTTGATGGTCAAATGGTCAAAATGTGTAAATAATTTCTCATTATCGCAGTAGATGCTCTGTTAATGAGAATGAAGATATTAGCGATTTTATTTGTTAGATTGGTATACTGCCCGTAGTCAGAGCGCACATGCAATGAATGAAAGATGTAGTGAAATTTATGCCACTGGTATAAAGCTAGTGGTTTTTTATCTGTTTATTCACTGCACTAAATGTTTCAAGTTCAATAAATACTCAAACTTGAGAACTGCAATATATATATATATATATTGTAATATAAAAAGCTGAAATCAATGTTTATTAAATGATTAATATATAAATTTGATTTACACAACTGTAGCAATTGACTCGTACTCACCTGATCGATATATAGCAGCTGATTTACTTGACCTTTTATTTGACTGAGGTGTGGGATGAGGATATTCTTTATTGCAGTCGATACCAGCAATAAAGTGGATTTGTTAGGAATTGTCTTATTACAGTCGAAACCCGCAATAAGACTCTTATTACAGTCGATACCCGCAATAAAGTGTTTTGTGTTAGTGATTTTCTTACTACAGTCGAGACCCGCAGCAGGAAGCTTTATTACAGTCGAGACCCGCAATAAAGTGTTTATGTTAGTAATTGTCTTACTACAGTCGATACCCGCAGTAAGACTCTTTATTACAGTCGATACCAGCAATAAAGTGGTTTTGTTAGTAATTGTCTTATTACAGTCGAGACCCGGAATAAAGTTGTGTGAGTTAGTAGATTTCTTATTACAGTCGAGGCCCGCAATAAAGTTATTTGTTAGTAATATATTATCTCAGTCGAGACCCGGGTTAATATTCTTTAAGTCAGTCGAGACCCGACTTAAAGTGAATGCTAGTATATATCTTAACTTCAGTCGAGGCCCGAAGAAAAATTCTTTATTTCCGTCGAGACCAGAAATAAAGTGTATTGTTAGTAATATTTTTTATTACAGTCGCTACCTACAATAAAAAAACCTTTAATTTAATCGCTATCTAAAATAAACTCCTTAATCCAGTCGGTACCCAGAATAAGAATATTTTATTTTAGCTGTCAATTAAACCAAGTATTTAATTTAGTAATAAAATACACACTAATAAAAATCACTAGGAAAGAACACAAAGGAATAAAATCGCCAAGTTAATCACTGCACTGCTAAATCACAAAAGAAAGCGCATCAAGTCAAACTGCTGTTTATATAGCCCTTGCTTGCACACGACACCAATGATGGAGTACCAGAGATGCATGATCACAAGAATTGGCCGTGATTCTGTAATTTTACGGTACTAGAGATAAAATATGCATAGCAAGAAACAAAAATGCATAACAAAAATGCGCAACAAGAAATTTAAAGCAACCCATCCTGCTGTGTTCAATTGAATTCTGTATATTTGCAAAAAAAAATATATCTATCACGTAGAGAAGAAATTCCCGTTCGATAGTACTTATAATGATGATAGAGTTGCAAATTGATCTGCTTGATCTGATTGTATTTTTGCCATGCATTGTATGCTACATGACAACACATGCTTTGGTTAGATGCTGTACCTATTTTTGGGAAAATTTGTAATTAGTTTGAATTTGTTTTGTTTTTAGAACTCAATTTTAACATGGTATGCATATGTTCTTTTTCAGCAATTGTTTTTAGCACGAATCTAATTGCTTCAATCATATGATAAGAATTTTAATTTGATCTGCTCAATGAGGCTATATTGTTGTATTGTATTTGTGCAATGTGTTATGTAGATGACAAACACATGGCTTTGTTAGGTTATGTAGCTGTTTTTGATTACGAGTAATCAAATTAGATTTAATTTTCCTAAAAAATTGATGCAGTTCCTACATTTGTACTATTCACTTCTTGTTCCCATAAGCGATGCGTCTCTGCTGGTAAACATTGCACTAGCATGTAAATCAGGATTGTATCCCAGTGTTTAATGGGGACTTCCAATGCTTCGAGTTCATAAATACATTCTGACGATTTCTCTAGTACAGTTTTTATTGCCTTGGCTGACTCGTGTGTCGCTTTAGGTAGATTGAATAGAGTTTTTCGCTGAGCATCAATTAATACTCGCTTATTGTCATACCTATTGAGCAATATCTTCCATGCGTTGTCGTACCTCGCATTGGTCATTGGAAGCTGACGCAACAAATGTTCTGCTTCTCCAGAAATATTAGATTTTAAATAATGCAATTTCTGCACTGGAGATAAAGCAGAATTTGTATGCACTGGTGACTGGAATAGATCGCGAAACGACCTCCATGACTGATATGACCCTGACAACTTTGGGATTGTGATGCTAGGTAACCTCAGAAACGAAGAAGATTCATTCTCCGTGTTTGGCTTTGAATCTACTTTTGTTTCGAATGCATCTAGTGCATCTCTGAGAATACCTCGAAAGTGTAGTATTTATCTTCCACGCTTGAGAACTGATCTTTTGCAAAATAATCTTATTTTTGCAATTCGCTATCTTCTAAAGCCTGAGTAGCTTGGAGAATCGTATAATGCGTGTTCTTATAGTCGGGCCAAATTTCGTTTAGGGCGATTAACCGTTCAGAAATATGTCCTCTCGTTCGTTTTTCTACATCAGTATTTTTGTAGTTATTGAACGATTTTTGGAATATTTGTGCAGAGGTGATTTGGTTAGCGAAAACTTTTTGAAATACAGACATGTTTGAAAAATCTAAGAATATATATCACTAGACTTTAAATCTGGCTGCGAAGGACCATAAAATGTACTGCCCGTAGTCAGAGCGTGAATGAAAGATGTAGTGAAATTTATGCCACTGGTATAAAGCTAGTGGTTTTTTATCTGTTTATTCACGCACTAAATGTTTCAAGTTCAATAAATTCTCAAACTTGAGAACTGCAAGATATATATATACATATATATTGTAATATAAAAGCTGGAATCAATGTTTATTAAATGATTAATATATAAATTTGATTTAAACAACTGTAGCAATTCACTCGTACTCACCTGATCGATATATAGCACCTGATTTACTTGACCTTCTATTTGACTGAGGTGTGGGATGAGGATATTCTTTATTGCAGTCGATACCCGCAATAAAGTGGATTTGTTAGGAATTGTCTTATTACAGTCGAAACCCGCAATAAGACTCTTTATTACAGTCGATACCCGCAATAAAGTGTTTTGTGTTAGTGATTTTCTTACTACAGTCGAGACCCGCAGCAGGAAGCTTTATTACAGTCGAGACCCGCAATAAAGTGTTTATGTTAGTAATTGTCTTACTACAGTCGATACCCGCAGTAAGATTTCTTATTACAGTCGAGATCCGCAATAAAGTTATTTGTTAGTAATATATTATCTCAGTCGAGACCCGAGATAATATTCTTTAAGTCAGTCGAGACCCGACTTAAAGTGAATGTTAGTATATATTTTAACTTCAGTCGAGACCCGAAGAAAGATTCTGTAAGTGTATTGTTAGTAATATTTTTTATTGCAGTCGCTACCCACAATAAAAAAAAACCTTTAATTTAATCGCTATCTAAAACAAACTCCTTAATCCAGTCGGTTCCCAGAATAAGAATATTTTATTTTAGCTGTCAATTAAACCAAGTATTCAATTTAGTAATAAAATACACACTAATAAAAATCACTAGGAAAGAACACAAAGGAATAAAATCGCCAAGTTAATCACTGCACTGCTGAATCAAAAAGAGAGCGAATCAAGTCAAACTGCTGTTTATATAGCCCTTGCTTGCACACGACACTAATGATGGAGTACCAGAGTCGCATGATCACAAGAATTGGCCGTGATTTTGTAATTTTACGGTACTAGAGGTAAAATATGCATAGCAACAAACAAAAATGCATAGTAACAAGAAATTTAAAGCAACCCATGCTGCTGTGTTAAATTGAATTCTGTATAATTGCAAAAAAATGTTATCTCTATCACGTAGAGAAGAAATTCCCGTTCGATAGTACTTATAATGGTGATAGAGTTGCAAATTGATCTGCTTGATGTGATTGTATTTGTACCATGCATTGTATGCTACATGACAACACACGCTTTGGTTAGATGCTGTACCTATTTTTGTGAAAATTTGTAATTAGATTGAATTTGTTTTGTTTTTAGAACTCAATTTTAACATGGTATTTTTGCATATGTTCTTTTTCAGCAATTGTTTTTAGCACGAATCTAATTGCTTCAATCATATGATAAGAATTTTAATTTGATCTGCTCAATGAGGCTATATTGTTGTATTGTATTTGTGCAATGTGTTATGTAGATGGCAATACATGGCTTTGTTAGGTTGTGTAGCTATTTTTGATTACGTGTAATCAAATTAGATTTAATTTTCCTAAAAATTTGATGCTTTGTTTTCAGGATGTTTTCCTTTTAAAGTAATCGGTAAAACCAAAATATATTCGAACCGATTTGGTTCGAACAATCGGAGAAGCTCAATCTTCTCAAAATCCACGAAGTTAGAGCTAGAAGCTTAATGTCTGGTGTTGATGAATCTCTTTCGGAAGAGCTGAAAAGCTCATTAGCTGATGCTTTAGCCATGTCAGCACTGAAGAGCTCTATGTCTGGCAAATGAAAACACCTTTGGAGTTGCTGGTTAAACTATTAATCTTTATTTTTAATTTGTACTATTTTAAAAGTACTCATTTGGCTAAACCCTAATAAAATTTCTTTCTCATGAGTAAGACCAAGAATATTACAAGTACTTTATAAAAATAGCTTACCTTACTCATATCCATCAAAATTAATATCATCGATAAATGCATACATATTACCTGTTATTACATGTTTTCTTATTGAAGTGAAATGAAAAAAAAATTACATATACTCATCGGTTGCGTCATTGCACAATTACTTTTTTTATAGTTCACTGAGTAATATATAATAGGCTTTATTACGGTCCAACGGTGACCAGTGATGATCATACTTTTCATAACTCTTACTTTGATATTTCATGAATGGAGCGTAGAGTGGCCCGTGGCTACTCTGATCGCATTTCTTTTGTTTATTATGTTTGGTTTTATTTTCTTTCTTTATTATTATTTACTATTGAGGTGCTCGTATGTTCATTTCTTGTTACGGCATGTAGGTCATGTAGGTATGCTCTACATCTTCACCTCAAAAAGAGAAAAAAAAAATTTTGGAAAAAATTGTTTTTTGTTGTTGTTGTTTTTTTTGTGCTAATTTGAGTGTAGTGGGAAGTTGACATTTAAATTACTTAACGTACACAAATGTTGAAATTATAGATTGAATTACGTAATATATTTGTTTTTTTTTATATATATAGTATATATATGTTTTTGATATATCTTCTGTAGTTAATAAATTATTTCTACATTCTAAAGAAATTTTACTGCTTTTTACATATCCAAGTCGTTCAATTAATGTCTAAGTTGTATTATTTACGTTACTTTATACGTTTAAGAGTTATTAAATTATTCTTTAAATTGCAGTACATAAGTATTATAGTATATTGTAATAAATGGTAGATGTGGATATATATACAGGGTGACCCATACGTCGACGTCAAGCCGGAATCGGGTGATAGCCCAAGTCACAATAGTTACCGGAAAAGAATAAAATAAATCTAACTCATGTATTTGCAAATTATATATATTATATATATATTATAAAATGTACACCTTGTGATGGTTTTTTAGCTCCTGTTGCTACAAATCTTTACTTTTTTTCACTTTTATTTTTGTTATGTAATTCCGAATTGTACTTATGTAGCCTGTTGCTTTAAATTCTAAGCCAATTGTTCCAGCTTGGAAGAAAATGTCACATTTTGCCGAACCAACAATATAAAATTTATAATTCTTTGAACTTTAACTGACTGTACTGAAGAAAAAATATACTACGCCAGTTTGGCAAGTAACTTTAAAAGTTGACGAATTTAATAAGGATTCAAAAATAGTATAACACTTGCTACATTATTTCCTAGATTACTCACACGTCATGCAATGACTCTCCGTCTCACTCAAACGAGCATCTTAAAGTTACGGTCTTACGGCAAGCTTTATGTATACTAGTATCATTTTTAGTAGGTGAAAAGATATTTTTCGAAACTGGGTTTCTTGAAGAAAACATTTTTTTTCCGTAATAGTTTTCGGCTCTGCAGGTATATTCACCTCCCATTGCTACACTCATAAAAACCATTAGAGGTACATCCAAGGACCCATTATCGCCTCCAATAATGCATAACAATTCCAAGGAAAAAAATTCCAGGAAATTTCTAAAAAAAACTCAGGCTTTCCCTACATCAGGTCGAGGCGTCGTTGATATTATATTGGAGCAAGGCATTGCTTGCTTACCCTTGTCCAGTGACGAAAAAATCTTTGATGGGAAGTTAAAAAAGTGAGCATGCAGCTCGGAATATGTTTTTAATAAAACATTTAGAATTTCTTCTGCGTATCTAAGGAATATTTCGACTTTGGTAAAACAGGTTTTATTAGTAATAACCCTAAATGATTAATTTAAAATCATATATTTCGACGAATCCACTAGTTCATTTGTTGTTTTCAGTTCTCTGTCAGTTGGTAATTGACGCTTATATAGAAGTGAGCCCATTTTCTGCAGTGTATTTCTATGAACGTAGTCAGTCAAAACGCTCGAGAATACTTCTCAAGCCATGAAACAGACTCCCTCCCAACCACATGCGAGGCCCAACGAAGTCCTTACATTCTAAAATATTTGCAGTATTCTTATGTAAAACTTACAAAAGTTTGATTTGAATAGCTCCTCCGCCCTAATCTACTATTCATACAGAAAAATGGTGCTATGATAATCTTAAGCTTGCCTTCTTGTCTTTCGAACAGTAATAACATTTTCATACCTTTTGTTGGGTGAAAAAAATACCACTCAGTTGTTCGTCAAAGACTTAAAAACATTTATTTAAAATTTGCAATTTATAATAAAAATATGCAAAGTTAACAAAATTTCTACCTTAAATCTAGTGCGAAAAACATTAAGATTCTAGAATTTCATGTGCCTGTTCACACGAAAAATTGTGAATATTCTTATGACGAGACTCTCATTCATGCACGGATATTTGAAACCGCGATAAGAAATGCTGACATTTTCATGGGAACAGGCAGAAAATATTTTCTACTTGAAGTTAAATTTGAGAAGCTTGCATTCTTAAGGAATGCAAGCAAAATAAGATGCAGACGTTATCTAGTTGAAATGAAATTCAGAGGCTTGCTTTTATATGGAATGCAAGGTAAGTTAATTAGATGGCTTAATCATCACCCCCTCTTGAGGACTTGTAGTTCTATATGTAGTTTATTTAGAGGGATATATTGAAGACACCCAATTCGTTTGGTTTGGTCTCATTGGTGGGCTTAAGTTTACAACACGAACACCTTGTCTTGAAATTTAAGATGGACCAGATAATAATGCCAACGATTGCAATTATTAATGCCAGGTTCCCAACGGTGTAATGATGAATATCATGAGCGCTGATTGTCCTGGGAAATGCTTCTCGACTCTTGATGTAATGGATGTCCCTCTTCAGTCTGGCAATATCCGTGTTATTGATGTCATTAATCTGATCTTCATGTCGTGATATATTGAAGTAAGTCTCATTTAGATTGAAAGAAGGCACAAAGGAGGAGTTATGTTCTGATGAGTATGCCTTGTGGGAGTTGATCATAATTTCCCTTTGACGTATACTGCATGCTGACTTGAGCCTTAATATCCCTTCTCGGCGAAGAGTTCTTTGATAGACCTTGGAATCACAAACTATGTTAATGGTTGTTTCAGTTGGCAAGGAATATAGCCAATGATTTGGATTATGTAATCGTAGCCACCAAGGAGATGCCTTTGTCCTTATTGTTCGACAAGTGTCTGGCAACTGTCCTCCGTTGTTAAAAAACGATATTTCGCACTGGTACATTCCTGAATCTTTATTGAATATTGCCTGTCTTTGGTGGCAAAGGTATTGAGAGTTATCTAACGTATAACGATAACTCTTCATCAGTTAATGAATAGTAACTGCCCTTGTGGAGACTAACAACAAGATACTCACTTTCGGGTTGCACTGATATATATGTGCTTGCTTGCAACGTTGGAACGGGAACAATGTCGTAAATTTCGTATTCTTCGCTGTTTAGAAGACGGAGCTGTATGCTGAACACAACATTCGTCATGGTCACTCTTCTTTTAACAGTCATGAGATGGTAGAGCTGTAGTAGTTTGCTCTCGTCATACTGCTGAGGTACTATAGTGTGGGGCGGTAAGTTTTTCCAAATGTTGTGCAATTCTTGCTTCAATTGATTTGGTGTTAGAATGAGTGGGTTGAGTTTCCCGTTATGTGTATCCGTTAGTACGTCAATAATAGCTGTTTGCGTTTTATGATAATTGGTTACTATCAAATGACCATGAATAGCTAGGGCGTTGAAGGCTTGTAAGATCCTTTCTTCGCTTATGATTTCGCTTGTTATTTGTTGGTTTTCCAGTAATTTATTCAGGCACCTTCCGAATACTCCTAGTCGTTTGTTAATGTGTTCTTCGTCCCTTTTAATGATATTCAGAGTCGAATCTATAACTGATGTTTGATTCCATGCCAGTGCTAATAAGTGATCATCATTGTCTCTCACATTATTGATAATAGCCTCAATAGCTTTGTGGCGTATTCCTGGTCAAGCACGCCAAATAGCTTGTTGGCGATGGTGCCCACAATGTCCAAAGGTGATCTTTTTATTGTTCGGTTCGGTGTTTGGTTAGTTGTTGATACGAGGAGCTCATTGTTATGTTGGAAGATCTGTAGCTGGTGTTGCTATTGGTCAACATTTTGTTCGCATAGGCCATGAACTAGTTCTCTGTAACACAATTCTTCCAGTTTGTGCATTATTTGCTGTAAACTGTGCAATTCTTTCCAGTAATTTTTTAGTTCGTAAAACACTATGAGGTTCCATTCATTGCTTACTAAATTAAGCTTTCCTAATGCTTCGAAGAATACACCTGGATGATTTGTAAATTCTGTCACTTCAACAAGTTCTTGGGAGTGCGCCCTCAGTGGGATAATTAAGGACGTTAACAAGACTAATGCCAAAGTCACGCTGAGTCCTGAGGTTCCTGATCCCTTTTGTCGTTTGGGTCTTGGGGCTTCGATTCGTTCTTCGTATTTATTAGACGCTGAGTCATGGCAGGTCTTGATATCGTGCGTTTGAGATATCAAGGAAGAAGGTCTTCCCCACTGTCGTATAGGTAAGAATTTTCCCTTATTTGGATGACGCGATGGTTTAGTTTTCGGAAACTTGAATGGTGGTTTAACGTGGTTATTGCAGCTTTCCTGAGAGCTATAGTGATCCTTAATTATGGCTTTAGTTGATAATAGAGATGCAGGTTTGTCTGTGGATTCAGTTGATAATAAAGGTGAAGATACCACTGTTGGATTTTCGGTGACCTTGTGAAGACTGGTAGCTGATTCTTCTATTGGCAATGGACATAAGTTGTGAACAGCTCGTTTCATCTCAACATTAGCTGTTTTTAGGGTTGCCATTCTAGTGCGTTTGTCTGACCCTTCATGGGTTTCCAGCACCCTCCCCATTAGCCATTTCAATGGCGGCATGTTTTGTTCCTTTATAAGCACAAGCGTTCCCCTTTGAATATCTGGTGTGGCTTTCTTCCATATTTGCTTAGTCTGTAGTTCTTTAATATATTCTAAAGACCAACGTTTCCAGAAAGTTTGTTGAATATGCTGCAACCTCTGGAATCGACTTAGTCTGCCAATATTTTCTTCTCTGACATCGGGTTCAGCAAATGAGCTTAAAGGTGAGGGAAATGTCCGGATGTTAGTGCCTCGAGGTCATTAGGATCTGACGAAATGGGCGTTAGGAGTCTTGAGTTCATGTTAGCCTCGATTTGGGTGATTATCGTGTGCAGTTCTTCATAGGTGAGATGGGAATTTCCAATCTGTCGTAGAAGATGAGTTTTAGCAGTCTTTAACGCTTCCTTCCACAGCCCTCCAAAATATACTTGTTGTGTGTTGAATAACTCTTGTAATTCCTTTAACTCTGACCTTGCACCTACAAAATTGGTAGCATTGTCTCAGAATATCTTGGGCTAAGCTGGACAGATCACATCTTTTGTTTTGCCAAAGAAGGAGCGAAATGTGTAGGATGAAAGGTGTAGAAATATTTCAACTCATCGAATCAAGAGCTTCTCTACAAATCCTACACCAGACCTAGAATTCATTGGATATTGTCCAAAATAGAGCCTTCAAGCTCGCTGGCGTTGTAGCAATAACTTCGAATATCGACTCACTCGAACAACGCCGCAAATAAGTATGCCCTTCACTCCCTTATCGCTATATGCTTGGTCAATGTTCTAATGAAATATCTCGTCTGATCCCTTGCAGAATATTTCCTGCACGAAAAAGTCGAGCAGCAAACCGCCCATCAAATTACTTTCGGCCATGCAGTAAAATTTCGTGATGGTTTTTATTACGAACTGTGTGAATGTGGACAGTCTATACCATTTTCTGTCTTCACTCCAACATACAATCTACGAAAGTTTAAGGGTGACATTCAGCACCTCTGGCGCTTTCCTCACGTTCCCTAATTCGTTTCCCTATCACCTTCCTGCCATGCTGTGCTGTGCATCATAAGGTATCCCCTGAACTTGCCTTAACAACATAAAAAAAAATCAAACTTTGTTGACTTTCGCGAGTGGCAAAAGTTGAACGTTGAGCAACTTTCTTCATTCCGAGTGGTAGCTGCTCACTTGTCTGATCGACACACGTATCTTAATGATAAATTTTATGTATTTGACATTTGCGAGTGGTGGCGAGTGTCTTCGAACCTTTGATCTGTTTCCAGCTTATACCATTTTTAAACCAAAGTTGCGCCCCTCTCTCACAAGAATCCTGGATCCGCCCCTGTTGGCAGATAGCCACAGCCCCTCAACTCACCATAAATTTTATGCACTATAGATTTAATATGATCACAGCACCTCACTCCCATATTGGTTATACAGTTTATATACGGTAGTTCTACTTTATTAAGCATAATTGGGGGAAGATCCACAATATTAAGATCAGAATTAGAGAGGGCTATGCACTGTGATATATTGGAGTTAAGAATCAGTTGATTATAAATTGACCACCTATAAATTTCTGAAAAATTATCGTTTATTCTGCTGATACAGTTCTCAATCAGTCCACGAGGTCTACATAAGTACAGCTGCTCGTCATCTGCATACAGGTACATTAATGTAGAAACTAAAGTGGAGAGGTGCTAAGACTGAACCTTCACGAGCTCCACATGTTATATGCATGTGAGAAGACGGAACTCCATTTATTACCACCTGTTGAGACCTATTTGAGAGAAAACTTGCTGTCATCTTAACAGCAGAAGAGGAAAAATAACAGTTTACAACTTACGTAGAAATTTCTCATGCACAACACAATCAAATGCCCTATAGAAGTCCAACAAAACCAGGACACCAAGATCTCTCACATCTAGTGCTGATTGCAAGTCCGTAGTGACCTTGAGTAATGTAGATTCACAACTGTGTCGTGCCCGAAAACCAGACTGATATTTCGCCAGGACATACGTAAATTTTAATCTGGGCTCCCATAAGGTTTTCCAATACTTTGGCAAGAAAACTGAGGATCCTGATATGGCGGTAGTGTGCCAGCCCAGTAGGAGACATTTGTTTAGCGATAGGAATAACATTAGCTATTTTCTATACTTCTGGGAAGTGAGATGTGGTGAGACAAGTGTTCATGATTTGCCGAATATGAGGAAAAACGTAAGGCAGTAATATCTTGAGAAAACGAGGACTTATTTCATCTAAACCAGTTGCATGGGACTTGATGGAGTATATCGATTTAAAAGCCCGTCATTCTCCACACGCCGGAAAGAGAAGCAATTAACACTTTGTTCACGTAAAGCAAGAAAGGACATATTAGATTGTTGTTTGACAAATCAATTTGTTGCTGGACCTGAAGTAAAGTGCCGGTTAAGCTCCTCAAAATCAAAGGGACATTCAGAGTTGACATCAGAATAAATGGAAGCTCGCTTCAGGTTTTCCCACAAGGTTTTGGAAGGTAAGCTGGGATAAAATTTAGAAGAAAAAATACTCACACCTACCTCTCATAATTGCAGAAATGACTTTGTTACGAGCTTGTTTATAGAGTGTGCGGGTGTAGTAAGTATTTAGACGTTTCCCTTTTTATATAAGAACTCCCTGCTACAATGAGAGAGCGGATTCCATCAGAAAACTATGGATTGCTATATGTACGGATCCGTTGGACTTTAAGTGGAACATATTTATTATATAAATAAGAGACCATCTCATTAAATTTACATAGTTGCTGCTCCGCCGATGGAAGAAGGAGAATATCATTCCAATCTAGTGACAAGCAATCATCTATCAGGTTAAGATTATCAACATGATTGATATCACGATAGCAGAAAGTCTTGTTAAGATTCCCACCTTCCGGGGAGAGATTATAAGTCATAAAGAGTATGTCACGATCAAGTATACTTGGTGGGCTCAGCTGGTTGTGAAATCGGATATTACTCTTATTAGTAACCATGACGAGGCAAAGAATTTATCACATCCGAGTGGAGCGCCACCGTATCAGACAAGAACCTATCAGTCATCACATTATCAATCAGGTTGTTTACATTAAGATCACCAGCAATAATAACATCGTTGTATCGGTGTACTAAGTGTGACATTTCATTGGAAAACTGTTCAGCAGACTGCTCACTATAGACACCAGGAGGCCGATATACGACACATAATAAACATTTCCCAGAACCGACTACAACCTCCAACCATAAAAATTCTATTTCCCCAGTCGCTCTGTGACTTAATCGATCATTTCAGAATAGATTAAAACCAGGTATCGCAACGAAAGATGATGGTACATGATCCTGCAGCCATGATTCGCTAACGAGGATAGCATGAATATCAGAATTGATAAAAATCTGACAAAATTCATCCACTTATTCCGTAGGCTCCTAGCATTAATAGTATACACGTGAAGTACAGGAGAGAATCCACATAGTATATTAAATACAGATCAACCCAGTCCAACTAACACAGACCATTAACCGAACTCACAAGTGAATATACCTCCATCAGTGAAACAGAAAAGAAAAATAGAATAATAAGTTGTGTCAAGCTCTGTACAAAGAAAACGAAAAGTACAATGAAGAAAGTTTACATAGCTACTAGAAGTCACACTAAAATAATTTTTTACGAGATTATTCATTATAATTAGGACTACAAATTGAAAAAAAAATTCAATGAAACTTAAAAATAAAATCTGAGCAACAGTAACTGCAAATTTTAGCATTAATTTATCAGAAGCAAAATGAAAATAAAAATAAAATCTAGAAAAATAAAATTCAGAAGAGAGTTGTCACAAAGGTAAGGATGATCGACAACTTTATCAATACTCTTACCTATGTTCAAGGTGTTCTCTTTAGGCTGATTCAGAATACTCCATATAATAACATCATAATATCCCGGGCTACTCCGTTCTTGTACCGGCAGCAATAACGATTAAAAAATATTTAAATAAAACGCAGCTCTTGTCCAAAAATGAATGAACCCATTTTTTCAGTTTAAAATTTATACACAAGCTAAAATCTAAGCACCTGCGATTCATAAAAATGGCTTACAAAATTCACTCCATATAACTTTCCCAGCAAATTCTAGCAAGCTTGCCACCGAGGTAAAGCTTTGATAATTTACCGGGGATCTTGTTGCGTCTGGCGATCGGTGAGAAAACTATGTGGCGTAACTCGAGTAGGTAATGAATTTGCGAATAAATTCTAAATTTAAGACATAAAGAAATTCGAGAATTTTTATGCAATTTTGCAGTTATATACATTCCTCCCGCCTTGAGCTCTGGCTGAAAACAATAATCTTATGATCTATGTAAGTACTATGTTCATGTATACATGTATAAATTGATTCCAAATGAACTAGCTTAGATTGCTACTTAAGCCTATACGAAAACTTCAAATGTTGGTTAAGATACTGTTCGGGATAATGTGTTGCGTCCTGTTTGCTTGGTGAATAGTGTTCTCGTCCTAGGCACAGGTATTTCTTGTTGGGTTTGGTAATTTTAGCCGAATTGCCTTTGATGCGCTTGATTAACCAATAGCCTCTGGCAATGATGAAGATTATTAGGCCAATATATGCAACTATATATTGATGAAAATCATGACTGGTGGTTTGGGGTTGCAGCGTAGCATTTATGTTGAGATTCTTGTTTGTCGCTCGTAGGTCTCCGATGTCGTTGCTTATGTTTTTTACTGGTGCTTGTTGGTAAGTTCTTGGATGAAGTGTAGTATCAAAATGGAGGAAGTCGATAAGTTGCCTTAGTGGCGTAAATCGACCCTTTAAATTATTGGAAAAGACATTATGTCCATGAATAGTGGTGTGTTCAGCCCTTATTACACAATTTTATTTTATTTTACCCTGACGGGAATCGAACCCACACATGTTAGAATCGGTCAAGATGGAGACTAGAAGAGTATTTAAGAAATTTTATTTTTAACGATTCTAAATTAAATCATAAATACAAGAAAAAGAAATAACCGCCTCGTCCGGGGTTTGAAACCGGGACCTGCCGCTTGCCGGGCTACTGCTCTTACCACTGAGCTAACGAGACAAATGATTTTCCTTCTTGCATTTATCAATTTTTTGTAATTAGCCTACTAAGCCACGTTTTGCCTTCAGGTGGCACCAGTTACGATGAAAGTGTACAAATAAAATTTTCTAAATTCATTGTTATTTAATTTTTTCCTGAGGGGAATCGAACCCACACTAGTTAGAATCGATCAAGATAGAGAATAGAAGAATTCTTAAGAACTTATATTTTTAACGATTCTAAATTAAATCATAAATACAAGAAGAATTTATGATTAATTTAGAATCGTTAAAAATAAAAGTTCTTAAAAATTCTTCTATTCCCATATGACACAATTTGACTGTATTGTTATAATTCCCGATCCCTCTAGGGTTTTTTGTGCAACATTACCATAACAAATGACGTTGATTGTGGTAGAAGTAGTCTTATATATATCCATTTGTTAACCGTTAACAGTTGAATCCACTGCGGTATCTTACTAATTTCAGGGGCAGAACAAGCGATCTCGAATGGTCCATGACTCAGAACACTGAGTTCACAGGAGCTAATGTGTGATCCTTTATTGTAAATGGGGTGTTGTTGCTTGCAAATGAATGTCCCGTCCTATGTAATGAAACCCGTTAAAGCATGCTCGGATAAAGGATAGTACTAATCACAATATAGACTGATGATTAGTAAATTTTCTATTCATCCTATCATCATGAGCTCGTTCTTTGCAAAATATGGGATTGGTATTATTTGTAGTAGTTCGAATTCTTAACAGGTTGTCTGGACGTGACGGTACTCGGAGTGTTATTAGTGTGAGTTGTTCCGATAGTTGTTATTGGCTTAATATCTGTGGATTTATTTTGCCATGGTGGGTATTGTGGAAAGATTGTTCCAATGTCACACGATGATCTATCCATGATGATAAATGGTTATAATCTGTATTATATTTGCAGAAAAAGGCAGATCGCTGACGAACGTACTTTTGATGGCTAAGAAGCCGCTGTGTTTTTGATTTGGAAAGAGTATGCCAAGCTTTTAGTTAGTATGGCACAGTATGCCGCTGTTTATAATTTAGGCAGAGTGTGCCGATTTATTTTATTAGGGCAGAGTGTGCCGCTGTTTCAACGAAATGGCAGAGTATGCCGATGTTGGATGAGAAATCAAAGAGAAAGTTTAACGTTCAAATTAATTCTGATTTATAATGAACCATGCTATACAATTATTTTACATAGGAATCAATACGTTCAATAATTCTAAAAGGGGGACTTATTGCCAAATTGCAAGAAATTAAATTAGAAATCATAGTTGCAATGTCAACAATTCTGATCACTGAACTTCTTTATGATTCATTGATTGATTTGTTATAGCGATGACCGCAGCCACATTTAAAATTGAACATTTTGCTTGCAAAATTGTCGCAAATTTCTGTTATGGTCCAGCAATTTGTTTTGTTTTTATTTTCTTTCGTTTATCGTTCCGATAATGGTTTATTTTCCTTGTCTGTTGTCATGGCTTTACAGTGCATTGGTTCGGTAAATTGAAAGATTTATACATACATACATTACATTCATTATTGGATCGGTATGTAATGTTATCTATTTTTAGGTGACGTAGGCTTAAATTAAAAGATATTATACACACATACATTACAGTATCTATAATCACATCCAACAAGTCAGATTTAATCCTCTGGTATTTGTTTAGAACTAGCGTCAATAGCAGTGCCAATGCCATAAACGATTGTGTTGCTGTTTGTTGATGCAACTCGTTGTTAATGTTATGTAATTGGGCGATGGATTGATTGAGGAACTTGTCAAAGTGCTTCAGTTGAACCACCGTAGCCTCTTGTGATCGTTGTATGAGGTTGACTGTTGTATGTAAGCTGGATGTATGATTCTTCATCAGCGCCACAGGGGAACATCATTTTCCTTAAGCTCCTCTATAAGTTGTGACATGTGATTAGCATATTTGAAATCCAACAGTGCGAATAATGCATTAGCTACTTTACCCGCGATGCTTAAACACCTCTGCGTCTTTAAATTGTTCCATGATGGGGCCACACTGATCCCATTCCTTCATCAAATCACAACCTTCTTGGAGTCTTCTACGATTCGGCTTATAGTATTTAATTCGGCCCATAATGTGCTAGTATTGTAGTAGATCACCAAGCTCCATTCGTTTCACACCAGTTAAGTATTCCCCAATTTTTCAAAATATAATCTTGGTGGCGTATCGAACGGTTTGATGCCAATTTGTCGCATTATTGGCAAGATAAAACATACAAGTTAGGTCAAAAACATGGCTGTACCAACACACAATCTTTTCTATCAATCTTGTTGGTACTGTAGATTCTGCACGGTCTGTTTCAGATTCTAGAGGTAGGGCAGCCAACTTATATATAGGTCTTCTTATAACTCCCTTGGATTTTTTTATATCCGCAACTCTTACGAAACCATCTTCACCCTTTATGACTCTTTCAATTCTTCCTAAATGCCATACTACAGGAGGGAGATTTTCTTCTTTCATTATCACCAGTATTCCGTGTTGTGCATTTGTGCATTGTTGCTTCCACTTATAGCGATGCTGTAGTTCACTGAGGTACTCTCTTTACCATCTATACCAGAACTGATTTTTCAAATGGTTTACCAGTTTCCACCCCTGCTGTAGCCCTAAGCTTAGCGGCCGTGCTTGAGGATCACGATTGACGTGGTCGGTTCTCCAATCACAAAGTGACCTGGCTGACAATGGTGTTGAAGGACGTGAACTTAAAATTGCTTGGATCTCAACTATTAGCGATTCTAAATCTTCGTATGTTAAGTTTGCGGATTCGATGTTTGGTTCCAGTAGATGCTTGGCTGATTTAACAGCGGACTCTCACAGGCCAATAAAGTGTGGCGCTCTGGGCGGTATGAAATGAAACTCAATAGCCCTGGTACTGAAAAAATCCTGCATCTGCTCCTGTGACTTTTTATCACAGCTGCTGGTGGTCAATTCCTGGAGGTTGTTTCTGGCACTGACGAAATTCGTAGCATTGTCACAGTATAAGTTACAAAAATTACCTCTTCTACCCAGGAAACGTTTAAGCGCTCCTATGAAAGCTTTTGTGGTTAAATCGGTTACTATCTAAAAATGAATAGCCTTTGTCGCGAAGCAACACAGCACAGCAACATCAGATTTCTGTGTGCGTTTTCCTCGAAGTCCGTAGTGCATCCAACAGGGTCCAAAAAAGTCCACTCTGGAATTTATAAATGGTCGCGCCGACTGTACTCCATTTTCAGGAAGATTTCCTCGTGCGATACGTTTGCCCTTAATGGGCCAAAATCTTTGGCGAGTTATAGTTAGTAGTGCTTATGGCGCGACATGAAGCTGGTTAACATGAAGATTGGTCATCAGTAGCAGTATGACGTTATGAGCGTATGGTACTAAGATTGGATGCTTAGCATTATATGAAAAATTCGCTGCCTCCAGTCTTCCTCCAACGCGCAATATTCCGGCGTCATCCAAAAATGGACGAAAGCTACTTAAGGTGCTGCTGGTACTAATGTGGCCGGATTGTTCTAGTTCTTTTCACTCAGTTCGAAATTCTTCCTCTTGTGCCTTTTTTATCATTACAGTAAGTGACTCATCTAATTCTATAGTGGTCGGTTTGCGATTTAGGCATCGATTTTGATTTTTCTTGCAACTGCTTGAGATGAATCTCCGAATATATGCAATTATCCTCTGCCATGTGTCGAACGTGTGATGCTGATCTATCAAATCCACAAAATGACGAGAATCACTAACTGTTGCCACTATCACCTTCATTTTCCTTTGCTTAGCTTGTCTGTGTCCGGTTGGTAGGGTGGCGGCCATCTGTCTTTTGCACCTTATAGAATTAGTGGGCCGTAAAACCAAAATGAGTTGGACGCTGGTTTTTCTGGTGAAATTCCTCTCGCCACGATGTCCGCTGGGTTCTGCTTAGACCCTACATGTCTCCATTGCTTTTGTGCGGTCAATTCTAGGATTGTCACAACTCAGTTGGCTACAAAGGTTGGGTACGAGGATGCTGCAGGTCCAGTAAAAAGCTTTCACTTTCGGTAACTGCAGATCCCGTAGAACCCAGTGTACTAACTCAGCCATTAGTTTGCTGCACGTAACTCAAGTCTGGGGACAGTAGGTCTCTTTAATGTTGCGACTCTAGATTTGACACACAGGAGATAGACTCGTATGACCCCAACACTACTGATTGATCGTAAATAGACTGCGGCTCCGTAAGCCTTCTCCGAGGCGTCCGCAAAGGCATGTAATTGTACGCATTTTGCTAGATCAAACTTGAAAATGTGTCTCGGAATTCTTATAACATCAAGGACCTGGGAGCTATTCCGAAATTGAATCCATTTCGATGGTATTTTGCAGAGTGGGTCAATTTGGACCCAGCTTTATTTCTCCTATGGGCAATAATTGAAAGAAGAACTCTGCTCCAATAAGCATATCAATTCTGTCTGGTCGATTGTTCATTGGATGTTGTGTGTTATGGTCCATTTCGACACATCCAGTAACTGGGTTAGCTGATAAGAGATGATACGGTCGAGTACAAATGCCCCTAGTCAAGTTGAGAACCCATTGACCCTTCAGTGTAGCTGGATGTTGGCTCTTCTTTTACTTTGCTGCTGACCCTTAAAAATGCCTTGAATTCCTAAGGAAGCAAGGAAGATCGCCATCACGAGTTTCTTGACTACCTTCTCCGTGATCAGGTTTACTTGAGAGTCGGAGTCAAGAATTGCTCGACATTTCACTACTTTTCCATTTTCGTCTATAAGTTCAAGCAGGACATATCCCTTGGATTGAGGTTCCACCAATTCCGTTATACTCATGGAGCTTCCTTAGCCGTCTTATTGGATGGCGACCAGCTGGAGTCTGCAAGTCTGATAGTTGCATCTGTGTGAACCAACGTGTTATGCTTTCTGGTACAGTTATTAAAACCCTTCAGTGTGCATCGGGATCCGTGTTGGCCTTTTTTTAAGCAATTCTGGCATTTGTTGTGTGCATTTATTAACATCAACCGATTATTCGGCATCATCTTTAAAAAGATCTGGCACCCGAAGAGTGGATGACTGGCCTTGTAGGTTACACAACCTCGCTTTGGAGTAACTTCTAGTTCCTTCCTCTAATCCTTTGCTCTTCTTACTCAAGGCTTCTAGGGACTGAAAACGCATCTAAATGAAGGCTAGGAAGTTCTTCATGGACTGTAATTCCTTAGGATTCGATAGACCTTGTTCGTAAAGCGAGTGGGTAGTTCGATGCATCTTTTTATATAAAATGCGTAGTAGAAGTTGGTTCACGAGCTTAGGCAGAGTTATCTTCAGTAACTTCAGCATTGTAGATGGGAAAGCAGCTACCATGTTCTGCGATTGCGGTGAACTTCTAACTGGTTGATGGAGCTCTCCTAGCTGATTTGAGAGCCGCATAACTAATTCTTGTACTCTGTCTTCTAATTCTGTGTATTCTTTCAGGCTATATCCCATTACGGTAGGGGCAGTTGCATATTCCCACAAGCTACGGTTGTATTTTTCATTTTGAGCCCAGTATTTATTTACTCCCTTTATCTTGATCTCATAAATAGATTTTGTCTCATCAGTGAAATCAGTTTGCTCCAGATTATCAAGGAGTCGTAGCAATGTTTGAGTTACCGCTTGTTGTCTTCTCCAAAATCTGATACCTTCGGAATAATTCTCCCTTGGCAATACCGGATTGCTTTTGGATTCATTAGTTTTGGGTATGAGCCTTTAGTGCTATATGTCTTATCTGTGTACAACTTTGATAACTGGCAGACCTCCCGGTGATGATTCTTCATGCGATTTAGACTGCTTATGTTGAATGACTGTACTAGTTTCATTTGGCTCACTAGTATTCGTACTCCGTGTTAGAGATGGTACGCTCCCAGTATCGATGTGTTGAGCTGTCCCATTTAGGTCATCAGCTTCCTCGAAATGGTTTATTATTGTAGCTAAATATTGCCTGAACTCCTCGTAGACTACCGCTATTTTGTGGTAGATTAGATTAGATTTGTGAAGGGGTGTATAGGCGTTAGCCTCGCAATCACTGCGACCTGAAAGATCTATTGTGAGTCACCGTTGAATTTGCTCCATTTATAGGTTCAGACTGTTAATAAAGTCCAGAACCATTCTGGGCTTGAGGTTCCATACGTAACTTGGTGGAGGAAAAGCATGTTCAAGGTGGAGTAATCTCTGCCTGGCCAAAGCTTCGCAGTTGCAAAGCAAGTGCTCCGAGGTTTCGTGAGCATTCTGACAGAAGCGGCAGGATGAAGTCTCAGCCAAACCCAGCTTGTTTCGGTGATACCTCAAGGGGCAATGGCCTGAGAAGAGCTCAGTGATCATTTTGAGCTGTGTTCTTCTAAGGAGTACGAGTTCTTCAGTTTTTCCGCCAGAGGTGTCGTTAAACTTTTTTGCCTGACGAAGTCCTTGTAGCCTTTACCATTACAGGGATTTTAGTTTATTCTCCCAGTTATTTAGGGTAGCTTTGAGGTAACACTTTGAAGTGCCACAAAATGGTTCTGGTCCGACAAACTTAGTTTCCGCTCCTCTTTTGGCTAGGCCATGAGGATAACTTTGTTTCTCCTTGATAGATTTTTGAGGGTTTGTAGACATTCCCAGACTATCCCTGACTTGACAGTGTAGGAGTTTAAGGCCTTGAGGGCAGCTTGACTGTCCGAGAGGATATTAATGGTTGAGCCAATTATGGCTCTTTTAATGCAGGTATTGTCGCATTCTTCTATGGCCAATACCTCGGCTTGGAATACGGTAGGGGTAGAGGCTAGAGCCTCTGATATATGGCACCTGGGGCCGTATACACCCAATCCGACCCCACTGTTTGTTTTTGAGCCGTTTATATACGACACCATCGATCCTTGTTGGAAGGACGGTTTAGTGGAGCGCCATTGTTGTCGGTCTCCAAGAACCACTTGGAATGGTCTTACAAAATCCACTCTGCGTGTGATTATATCAGATATTGTCGTCACTTACTCGAAGCATATCTGTTTTAAGATACTTAAATCACCAACCAGATCGCCTGGCTTTAACTGTTTCTCCGTCTGTACTCTTATAGCACTGGAGATCGCTTCCTTTTTCACCTGCAAATGCAGGGGTGCAAGGTTTAATAAGGCTTCCATGGCTGCTGTAGGACAGGTTCTCATGGCACCAGTTATTCCTAGACAGGCAAGCCGCTGGGATTTTTGAAGCAGAGCCTCAGCCGTCTTTTGATTAGTTTTTGGCCACCATGCGAGGGCCGGATAGGTAACCATGGGTATAACAACCGTGGTGTACGTCCAGTACATCATTTTTGGCTTCAGAATGTTCTGCCAATGAAGCGACGACACGTGTAGAGAGATCGCATCGGTCTATCCGTCAATCTGGACAGATGCGAATTCCAGCTAAGTTTCTTATCTAGGGTTATCCCCAGATATTTGACTTCGTCTGAAAATATCAATTCCGTATAATCAAGAAGAGGAGTCGTTAGAGAAAGTTTCGATCTTCTTGTGAACGGAACGATTACCGTTTTGTTGGGGTTTATGCTAAGGCCTTTTTTTAAACACCACGTGCGGACTTTGGAGAGGGCTATTTGCATGAGGTCAGATATGACTTGATCACGCTTGCCCCGTATTGTAACTACTGCGTCATCCGCGTAGCCTTGAACATTAAAACCCGAACAGATAAACTTCTCTAGCAGATCATCAATCACGATCGACCATAAGAGTGGAGATAGAGATCCTCCTTGTGGGCAGCCTTTTGCTGCGGTGATCGTGACTGAGCAGTTCCCTAGAGATGTGGTTATCCTCCTGCTTCTAAGTATGGAGTCTATCCAGTTTACCGTGGAGGGCTCAAAGCCTTTATCCTCGGCAGCTGATTTAATTGCACCGAAGGAGGTATTATCGAAGGCACCTTCTATGTCCGCAAATGCACATAAAGCCACCTCTTTTGCATGGAGCGCTTTTTCGAGGTCTTCGACTAGTGTGTGAAAGGCAGTCTCAGTAGACTTGCCAGCTTGATAAGCGAACTGCTTAGAATGAAGTGGTGATTTAATCAGAATTTCACTTCGAATGTGTAGGTCTAGGATTTTTTCCATGGACTAAAGCAAGAATGAAGAGAGGCTGATGGGTCGGAACGATTTAGCTAGAGAACTAGCTTTAGGTATAAAAACCACCCTGACGTCTCTCCAACATTGGGAAACGTAACCTAGAGCGTAACTGGCTCGAAAAATGTTTTGCAGTGGAAAGAGTATTTCTTCAACACCTTGTTGTAGTAAGGCGGGGAAAATGCCGTTTTCTCCAGCAGATTTAAAGGGCTTAAATGTGCCAATGGCCCATCTAACCTTGTTAGGAGTGAAGACTCTTCCCGCAAGGCTTTTGCTCCTGTTAGAGACTCCGTGCTTGTCCACCTCAATGGGGCTGGAGCTATAATTCCTTGACCGGGATTGAGAGAGTCGGGAAAATGAGTTTCTAGTAAGAGCCTGACTGTTTCCTCGCAACTCTCGGTGTAGTTCCCACCTTCCTTTTGAAGTGTGCCTACACCATTCGTGTGACCCTTCAAAAGTACCTTATGAAGCCTGATAGCTGCGGGCAATTGATCTATTCCATCGCAAAAGGTCCGCCAGGTTCTTCTTTTGGATCTACTTAGTTCTGTGTTATATTCCGTTAGAGCCTTTTTATATTCCCCCAGATGCCAGAGAGCTTAGCTCTGTTGAATAGTTTCCTGACTTCTTTTCTTTTCAAACTCAGTTCCCTATTCCACCATGGTACCTGCCGATTGCAAGTCTTTTGTTTCATAGGGCAACTGTGTTCGAATGAAGTCATTACAGCTGTGTGAAGCTACGTAGTCGCTGAGTCTAGCTCCTCAGTCGTGCTAATGCTACCGCCGGGAGAGTCAACTACAGCCTTAAGGTATTGTCGATAGAGTTCCCAGTTGGCTAATTTAGCGATTCGGTACTCCTGACATGTGTTGAGTGTGGCATCTATATCGAACCTGATGTGTCTGTGATCTGACATGGAAATCTCGTTCGATACATGCCACCTGCTTATTTTTGTACCTATGAACATACTGGCAAGTGTTAGGTCCAAGACCTCTTGTCTAATGATGTTCATAAAGGTTGGCTTATTACCTCGATTTAGTATCTCTAAGTTGTTAGACAATATAAAATCGTAGAGGTACTCACCCCTGGCATTGGTTACCCCGGCTGCCCCATAGCGTATGATGTGCATTTCCATTGCATCCAATGATGAAATGCTTTCCTCTGCGTTTACAGTAGTTGATGACCCGTTTTAGCTCTGGGGGAGGTAATGAATCCGCTTCTCCAGGAAAGTAGGCTGAGGTAACTACTACCTCGTGGCTACCTCCTGAAGTTGGTACCTCGACAACTGCTGTAACCACGTCCCTCGAGATGAACTATGAAAGAGGAATAAAGTTTAGTTTAGTGTTGAGCAGTAGTGCTGCCCTAGGATATTCATGTTCATTACTATATATTAACATACATGATTTTGTGGGAAGTCCTTTGATGTGGCCTTGTACTGCCCGTAGTTAGAGCGTACATGCAATAAATGAAAGGTGTAGTGAAATTTATGCCACTGGTATAAAGCTAGTGGTTTTTATCTGTTTATTCACTGCACTAAATGTTTCAAGTTCAATAAATACTAAAACTTGAGAGCTGCTAGATATATATATATATATATATATATATATATATATATATATATATATATTGTAATATAAAAAGCTGAAACCAATGTTTATTAAATGATTAATATAAAATTTTATTTTATTTTATTTATTGCATGTACGCTCTAACTACGGGCAGTACATTTTATGGTCCTTCGCAGCCAAATTTAAAGTCTAGTGATATATATTCTTAGTTTTTTCAAACATGTCTGCACTTCAAAAACTTTTCGCTAACCAAGTCACCTCTGGACAAATATTCCAAAAATCGTTCAATAACTACAAAAATACTGATGTAGAAAAACGAACGAGAGGACTTCTTTCGGAGCGGTTAATCGCCTTAAGCGAAATTTGGTCCGACTATAAGAACACGCATTATATGATTCTCCAAGCTACTCAGGCTTTAGAATATAGCGAATTGCAAAAATACGATTATTTTGCAAAAGATCAGTTCTCAAGCGTGGAAGATAAATACTACACGTTTCGAGGTATTCTCAGAGATGCACTAGATGCATTCGAAACAAAAGTAGATTCAAAGCCAAACGCGGAGAATGAATCTTCTTCGTTTCTGAGGTTACCTAGCATCACAATCCCAAAGTTCTCAGGGTCGTATGAGTCATGGAGGTCGTTTCGCGATCTATTCCAGTCACTACTGCATAGAAATTCTGCGTTATCTCCAGTGCAGAAATTGCATTATTTAAAGTCTGATATTTCTGGAGAAGCAGAACATTTGTTGCGTGAGCTTCCAATGACCAATGCGAGTTACGACAACGCATGGAAGATATTGCTCAATAGGTATCACAATAAGCGGGTATTAATATGCTCAGCTAAAAATTCTATTCAATCTACCTAAAGCTACACACGAGTCAGCCAAGGCAATAAAAACTGTGCTAGAAAAAGGCTGGAAGCCTTGGAAGTCCCCACTAAACACTGGGAAAAAATCCTGATTTACATACTAGTGCAATGTCTACCAGCAGAGACGCATCGCTTATGGGAACAAGAAGTGAATAGTACAAATGAACTTCCTACCCTAGAATCTCTAAAGGCTTTTCTAGACACGAGATTCCGAACTCTAGAAGCAATTTCAGAAGCAAAACCATATTCTGTAACCAAACCAGCTCAAATTCCAAGAGCATCCACTCACCTTTCATCATCTGGTGACAGATGTATAAAGTGCAAACAGCAACATCGGATATTCAAATGTCCAAAATTTATTAAACAAGACGTAGATTCAAGATTCAAAATTGTCACGTCAAACAACTTGTGCATTAACTGTCTTTCAAAATGTCACTACTCGAAGTTTTGCTCAAGCAAATTCACGTACCAGCGATGTGGAAGGAAACATCATTCCTTACTCCATAGGAATAACGCAATTCCACAGGGTTTGATCAAAGTATCTGAAACCCCAGATATACAAGTTCAATCTTCACCTTCCACATCCAGTCTTCACACGCTTCACGCGAATCAAACAGCACGAACTACACAAGGCTTGCTTGCCACAGCATTGGTGAAAGTTCCGTCAAAAAAGGGTAACATGCTTACTCTACGAGCCTTGATTGACTCAGGCTCTCAAGTCACGTTCATAACACAAGCCGCCGCACGCAAGCTGCAAATGGACATTGTGAACACGTCGACACAAGTCACTGGCTTAGGACAGTCAGAAGCTGCACTTGTTAAAAACCAAGCAGCAATGAACATACACCCTTATTCAACATCGAATAAAGCGACCACAATTAATGCCCTTATCGTCAATACTATCACAGATATATTACCTCCATCCACCATTCCAAACAAGGAATGGAGTCATTTACGTGATCTGCAACTCGCCGATCCATACTTTTTCAAGCCAGGAAAAATCGACCTGCTCTTAGGAGCGGATGTATATGGAGAAATCCTCTTAGAAGGATTACGAAAAGGTCCTCCAGGAACACCAATCGCGCAAAATAGCACGCTTAGTTGGATATTTTTCGGAAGCCTAAAAACACTTCCACAATCTCCACAGCGTCTACTTTAACAGCAAACGCTCACTACGAGCATAAGTCTTCACTGGATAAACTTCAACGACGGTTTCGAAAGACCGAAAAGGTTACTCCAGGAAGACAACTGTATAAAGAAGATCGAGATTGTGAAGATTATCACCAAAAAACTAATTACCTACAGGCCATCGGCCAATATCAAGCTCATTTTCCCTTTATAAAAGATAGTTCCAGCTTAGGCCACTCTCGCGGGATGACTTTACGTCGATTCTACAATCAAAAGCCCCAAACAATCTCGCCAAAAGATAGTAACTTGACAAGATTAACAAATAATTCACACGAAAACCGTACATTGAGGTCTATAATTGGTTCTGTCCACATAAGACATAAATTAGTACACCCCAAGAGTAGAAAAAAAGGTAAATTATGCTTCGCATCAATCTACAATGGGATTTAAATAACCCATTTCAAACAAAACCAACTATGGTGTTGCAAAAACACCAACATAAAAGTCCATACGTATGTCCTGTAACATAAACAAATGGCAGTCTAAGATTGAAGCACTAAATTACAACCCTTCAAT
Source organism: Dioctria linearis (assembly GCA_963930735.1). Lineage (NCBI taxonomy): Eukaryota > Metazoa > Arthropoda > Insecta > Diptera > Asilidae > Dioctria > Dioctria linearis. The sequence continues at coordinate 104,376,547 of OZ005740.1, read as the reverse complement.
ACGTTGACACCATTCAGCACAAGTGCATTTAAAAGGAAAAAATCTTTTTTTTTTGCTTACTCTTTCATTTTTTCTGAAATAAAACAAAAATTCATTATTTTTGTTTTCGTGGGAAAGTTTCAATAAAATTCATATTCCCCAAATATCGAAACTACATTGCTAACAATTGCACATATTTACCTATGCACACAAAAAATCAAACAAATAGCACAATACCCCACGAAACATTTATTTCCTCCTAATCAAATTTTTTTTTGCTCATTTTTCAAAAATTGCATATCCATGCAAAATTTTAACTTAATTAATAAAACAATAAGTGGCAGGATCTTTACATTTGAAAGACATTACAGCCTTTCAACGGGGGCAGTATGTTCGAACCAAATCGGTTCGAATATATTTTGGTTTTACCGATTACTTTAAAAGGAAGACATCCTGAAAACAAAGCATCACATTTTTAAGAAAATTAAATCTAATTTGATTACTCTTAATCAAAAGACAGGTACACAACCTAACAAAGCCATGTATTTGTCATCTACAAAACACATTGCACAAATACATTACAACAATATAGCCTCATTGAGCAGATCAAATTAAAATTCTTATCATATGATTGAAGCAATTAGATTCGTGCTAAAAAACAATTGCTGAAAAAGAACATATGCAAAAATACTATGCTAAAATTGAGTTCTAAAAACAAAACAAATTCAATCTAATTACAAGTTTTCCCAAAAATAGGAACAGCATCTAACCAAAGCATGTGTTTGTCATGTAGCATACAATGCATGGCACAAATACAATCAGATCAAGCAGATCAATTTCCAACTCTATCATCATTATAAAGTACTATCGAACGGGAATTTCTTCTCTACGTGATAGAGATACATTTTTTTTCAAATGTACAGAATTCAATTTAACACAGCAGCATTAGTTGCTTTAAATTTCTTGTTACTATGCATTTTTGTTCGTTGCTATGCATATTTTATCTCTAGTACCGTAAAATAACAGAATCACGGCCAATTCTTGTGATCATGCGACTCTGCTACTCCATCATTGGTGTCGTGTGCAAGCAAGGGCTATATAAACAGCAGTTTGACCTGATTCGATCTCTTTTGTGATTTAGCAGTGCAGTGATTAACTTGGCGATTTTATTCCTTTGTGTTCTTTCCCAGTGATTTTTCCTAGTGTGTATTTTATTACTAAATTAAATACTTGGTTTAATTGACAGCTAAAATAAAATATTCTTATTCTGGGTACCGACTGGATTAAGGAGTCTGTTTTAGATAACGATTAAATTAAAGGTTTTTTTTATTGTGGGTAGCGACTGCAATAAAAAATATTACTAACAATACACTTTATTTCTGGTCTCGACGGAAATAAAGAATCTTTCTTCGGGTCTCGACTGAAGTTAAGATATATACTAACATTCACTTTAAGTCGGGTCTCGACTGACTTAAAGAATATTATCTCGGGTCTCGACTGAGATAATATATTACTAACAAATAACTTTATTGCGGGTCTCGACTGTAATAAAGTTTCTTATTGCGGATCTCGACTGTAATAAGAAATCTACTAACTCACACCACTTTATTGCGGGTCTCTACTGTAATAAAGAGTCTTATTGCGGGTCTCGACTGTAATAAGACAATTACTAACAACAGCACTTTATTACGGGTATCGACTGTAATAAAGAGGTCTTACTGCGGGTATCGACTGTAGTAAGACAATTGCTAACACAAACACTTTATTGCGGGTCTCGACTGTAATAAAGATTCTTGCTGCGGGTCTCGACTGTAGTAAGAAAATCACTAACACAAAACACTCTATTGGGGGTAACGACTGTAATAAAGAGTCTTATTGCGTGTTTCGACTGTAATAAGACAATTCCTAACCATTCCACTTCATTGCGGGTATCGACTGCAATAAGAATATCCACATCCCACACCTCAGTCAAATAAAAGGTCAAGTAGCTCAGCTGCTATATATCGATCAGGTGAGTACAAGTCAATTGGTACAGTTGTGTAAATCAAATTTATATATTAATCATTTAATAAACATTGGTTTCAGCTTTTTATATTACAATATATATATATATATATCTAGCAGTTCTCAAGTTTTAGTATTTAATGAGCTTGAAACATTTAGTGCAGTGAATAAACAGATAAAAACCACTAGCTTCATACCAGTGGCATAAATTTCACTACACCTTTCATTTTTTGCATGTACGCTCTAACTACGGGCAGTACATTTACCGCTGTTTGCAAAGTATCCCACAAGGACTTGTGGGCGAGGAATTTCACTTTCCTCGACCATCACAAGATTGGCTCCTTCCCAGGGCTTTAGCTCCGCAACTACACCTTTCAGCCACGTCACGGTGTCTTGATTGGCGCAGTTAAGAACCAGCCACCCTGGTCTAAATGTGGAGGCCAGGAATCTTGGTTTTAGAGGGTTTTGCTTTCCTGCCGCGTGCCACCTCAGGATAACCGACGGGAAGAATACCCACCCGAACGCTCTCTGTAACCTCCTTATAGGAAGGCTGCTTACGCAAAGGCAGGGAGACGTGCTTCTTTGAAGGATTCTCCGTTGCTGCCTTGCTGCGTTTAGCACTAGGTTGCTCCACTTTAGGAGAAGAGTCATCAGAGCGAGTCCTTTTTTAGACTCTCCTCATTCTGCTGATCTATCTGAAGTGCAGCAATCCTTCTAGCCTCTGCTTCTGTGTGACCATGTTTTTAAAACCATTTAAACCTTTTTTTTGGCCGCGCCAGAGAGCTTTGGCTTGCGCTCTTTGCAAATGGGAACTTCAGTGTTCCCGCTGTCCTGTTGGCTATGTTCTGGAGATCTAAGAAGGTCCTCCTCATCTAGGGGAGTGTATCCATGACATCACCATCAGATGAAGGACTTGTAATATCCTGGATATTGTAGGGGTCGCTAAGAACCCCGGATTGGGTTTTGGTACATTTAGAGGTCACCTCCCTCAGATTTTATGGAATTATCAATTTTCTTCCCACGAGTATGCTCGGAAAAGTTGGTCCATCTCAGCAGAGCCGGCATGCCGAGATAAGGCTAGGGTTGAAACCGGAGGTCGCCTGGTATCCGGAGTCCATCGTTATAAGACACACTCACGCAGTGCCATTCATCCCGTAGGTACGATTGTTTTCACCTGGGATTGCAGGTTTTATCGAGTTTTCCTCTCTAGATCCGCCGTATTCAGTCAGGCAACAAGCAGCACCCCAGGGGATGCCCACCAGCTGCCTGTGCAGGAACACCTCGGGCAGGATATGACTCTTCATCACGTACGGACGGTCTTGGGAAAATTCCTCCCCTGATGTGGCGTTAGGGTAATTAAGCGCCTTATACTCACCTTGTCCCCATTTTGTGGTAGTAATCCATAGCAAAATATGAATGGTCTGGCGGTGCTGAATGTAAGCCTCGGATTTCTTGGTCAGTAGTTTCAAATCGTTACTACGCTGCATCCAAACGCTGCATATACGTTTTCCTGTCCACAGAATCCTTCTTATAGTTGGCTAGTACGTTTTGGATCTCCTAATCCTGGAGATTTTAGCACGCAGTCAAAAGTTCCACTGATTTTTCAAACTTCGGCGACATCCTTCTTGATATAATGGCTCAGCAAATTGCGCCTTGCTTATATGGGATGTCTCCTATTGATCGTGATTGAGCGTGCTGTATCACGTCGGGGTCACCAAATGTTGAAGCAAACTCTTTTGTTTGCCAGTTAAAGATTGGTAGGTTAAAGTGATTCACCTCAACCTTGTTGCTGTGTATTTGGGGGCTCACCGATTACACGAAATTCATGAACCTGAAAGATAAGTTATAATATCTCGGGCTACTCGGTTCTTGTACCGGCAGCAAAAACGATTAAAAAATATTTAAATCAAAATGCAGCTCTTGTCCAAAAACAATTGACAAAATTTATTCAGTTTAATATGTATATACAAGCTAAGATCTAAGCACCTGCGCTTCATAAAAATTGATTACTCAATTCACACAACAAAAATTTCCCAGCAAATTCTAGGAAGCTTGAAACCGAGGTAAAGCTTTGATAATTTACCTGGGATCACGTTGCGTCTGGCGATCGGTGAGAATATTAGGTGTTGTTATTTGAGTAATGAATTTGCGAATACATTGTAAATTTTACACATAAAGAATTTCAGGAGTTTTAATGAAATTTTGCAGTTTTATACAGCTGCTATATACCTGAATGTGGAGTGCCTTAAATTGACTTTGGATTGAGTCTTCCTTCCGCTTTAGGATGTTTTTGTGGATTCCAGTATGGATATGTGGTTCTCAGTAATTGAAGCAAGTGATTTTCATTCGTACGAGACCTTTCAATTTCCTTCTCAATATGATCACAATAAGATGCATCGAGAATTCCAAAAAGGGTGTTTGCGACATTTCCCACCATTTCAAGGGTGTTAAATACCTTTGAATGGTGATTCGACTTCAACGTCAGTAGATGGAAGTAGTACAAATGTCATCCTTTTTAGTTCCACTCTATTTAATTGTAACATTTTAACAACACCTTTATTTATAATTAGTTTCACTTTATTCACATATAATTTTCAAGTACAACTTATTTCTTGGTGGTAATCAACACCTTCTATTCTATTATTCAGCACCAACCGACCAACCGATCCCGAACTTAAAAAACCTCTTTTCATTTTAATTCTCTTTTCCTTGTAATTATTTTTCTAACTATTATACCGTATGTCCTCAAAACGAAAATCAACGTGTGGCCATCCACTTCGCGGGTAGAAAATCAACTCTTCGCTTGATCACTTTAATCGTGATCAAGCGTCTTGTTCAGGGTATTAAAATGCTCAATTGCATTTCTACCCTGAGAAAATTTTAGCTTTTATTCTGGACAAGTTTTAACAAGTCCAGAATATTTTTCGATGGACGGTGGCTTGAAAAACTGTAATTTGCTGCTCTTATAAACATCAGCCACCGTCCCGTCGTTTTGAAATCGCAGCTCGCATATACATATGATGCATTTATGCGGCGCACATTCCTTATCACGAAAGTTTTTCGTGATATGTATGTACGTATGTACATACATATTGTAATTTTTTGCGATTTGCATTTTGGTTTATTTTTTATTTCGGAAAATTTTCCATGGGAATTATTTTGTTAAAATATTGCTGACGCAATTTCCTCTACTCTTTTTATAGATAAGCTATTCAGCTTGAAATTTTCTATTACTGCATGTAACAAGGGGTACCTTTCTTCTGTGACCACTGCTTGGTTTACGTAGGATCTCACTGGCTTCCTCGATGTGCGTAAGCTGATGGTGAAATTAGGAGTATATTTCCAAACAATCATTTTGTATAATGGTTGCGGTATTGCAAAGATTGTCCGTATCGTCTATACATTTCCTGATCTCTCTTAACTCGTTCCAATAGTTGTCGAGGTTATGATAGGTTATCAGATTCCATTCACACATTAATAGAGGTTGTCCTATTGTTTCAAAGAAAATACTTGGGTGACTACTATATCGGTTTCGTCTTATTGGGGTTTATGCTAAGGCCTTTGTTTAAACACCACGTGCGGATTTTGGAGAGGGGATTTTGCATGAGGTCGGATATGACTTATTCATGCTTGCTCCGTATTGTCACTACTACGTCATCCGCGTAGTCTCAATAGAATGCCGTAGTATGGAAAGTTTGAGTTAAGTAACCATCAGTAGCCTTAGATTAGTGGATGTTTTGACATTACTCCTGCTATGCTTAGAATCGCCCTCTGAAGTTTCAATAAGTGCAGTTATGTTTTTTCTTTCGAAATCGTTAGGGTCTGCTGACATTGCTGTTAAATGCCTAGAAGTAAGCATGGCATCAAATTGAACGATGATAGTGTGGAGTTCCTCGTAGGTTTGATTTGCATTTCTTACTTGGCGGGTTAAATGATTTTTTGCAGATTTGAATGCCCCTTCTCAAAGACTCCCGAAATAAGGTGCAACTTTTTGTGAAATGAACATGCCTTTTAATTCTATAAATTATGTCCTTGCGCCCAGGAAGTTTGTTGCGTTATCACAGGAGATAGTGGCCCATAAACCTCTTCCAGCTATTAATCTTTTATGGTGCTGATAATGGCATCAGGGTTAAGATCGCTAACTAACTCTATGTGAAAAAACAAACACGGTAATGTAAGCCCTTGTCGGGGATTTTCCGCGTATGAATTATTAGATGACCACAAAAGTCGACGGTTGTAGTACGAGACGGTGTTGAAGTACTCACTAGCTCGGTAGGTCTCCCAATCATGGTCTGACTAGTTCGGGTCGTACATGTGTGTATCACGCATAGAAGACATCACGCTTTGCAGCAACTGTATTTAAATTAATGCATATCAAGGATAGCGGTCTTGCGAATTGCACAGCTTTAGGTAATATTTTATTAGAGGACAAAGATGAAAGGTTTGGACCTCTTCTGGACGATCAACAATGCCAACTTGCTGCGGCTCTTCGCCAGTGATCTCCAGTATTTTGATTCTTCCGTAATTTTAATTTAATTCCGAAACAATTATTATAACAAACTAAGATTTATGTACTGTTTTCTTATTTATATTCCATGTCCTACCTAAACTTGCACAACCAAAACATTTTTTTATAAACAAGGGTATTATTCCCTAGGCTCATGACGCACTAAAATGATCATTGATCCAATTACGTAATTAATTAAATGATCATTGCTTTTTAAAGCAAGCACACAATATCTTGACGGTAATTCGATTTGACAGATAACAGTTCTCAATTTTGTAAATTAAAAATTGTGAATTGTAAAGTAATTTGCGAAAAATTTAATCGCGCCTTGTATTGCACATATAATGTGAGAAAGTTTTTCAAAAATTAGCTTTAGAAAATATTCAAAATTTACATTGAAAAATGTATCAGTAAATTTCACAAATGATATCTGACAGTGATGGCTTGAAAATCAGCTGATTTTTCCAATAACTTGCAGTTCCTCATCGCTGAAAGCGCACTTATCGACAAAAGGAATGAGAAGTAATGCATAATTGCAAACGAATGAGCTTGTGGGCGCGTAATTGGTGCAATGACGAAACGAATGATCATTGCCCCAATTATGTAATAACACACGAGCTATGCAATGGTCATTGCTCCGCCAATGTTCGTTGATATGTTCCTTGTGTCTAGGGTATACATTTAATATACTTGCTCCTTTCACTAGTCCAATACTATAAAGATTACAATTACTATTAGGAGTTAACGATTAATGTTAACTTACGTTAAATTTTCCGAAAACTAACGCTTTAACGTTTAAGGAAGTTAATTTTTTAGTAACGGATTAACGATTTTAACAATTTGAATCAACGTTTTGGCCAACTTTCTTCGGAACTAACTAAAAATGCTGGTCCTTTAAACCATAGCTCTAACTGCACTAGGACATCAGGCAGCATACGTCAAGAAATGATGTCGGTTAGTGGAGGCAGTAAAATAAACAATTTTTGATACTTTGATTGATAAGCACTGACACATTCTTTCAGCTAATTCTGCCATCAATAATACTGCACAAAGCTCCAATCTATCAAGTTTCATGTCCTTCAGTGGCTATTCTTGATTTTTCCCACAAGAGTCTAACCATAAGTTGGCCGTAATGACGGCTCCGCAGGCGTATTCGCTGCTATCAGAGAATGCGTGAAGTTTAACATCAATATTACATCTCGCAAAATTTTATAAGGTTTTTAGTTCAGATAATCGTTTCTTAAATTTGATCCACTTTTCTTTATTTTGGCCGGGCTATTCTTCATCCCAGGTGCTTTTATCTTTAAATAATTATTGCACAATTAGCTTCCCTAACACTGTCACGGTTCCTATCAATCCAAGATGGTCGATAATATGAGTTATGTCGGACAATACTGTGAACTTGGTTAGTTTACCTGGCTTATATTCTTCGATGCGATAATGAAATGTGTCTTTGTTTGGCTCCCAGACTAATCCTAGTGCCTTAGTTACCTCAGTTTCATTGATGAGAATCATATGCTCTCTGTGATTTCTGATACTGTTTGCAATATATCGGTGCGATTTATGCTGAAATTTCTTAATTCGAAGCCTCCAGATCGTAGTAGTCCTATTAGATCGCCCTTAAGATTTATTAAATCTTGTGTAGAACCTGCCAAGATGTCATCATCTGTCATTTTCTGCTTCTGGAGGTGAGTCGTATTCAGCCAGATCTTCAGAGTATTTTCCTTTCGCTTAAGGTATTAGAGTCTTTCTCTTTCCGCTCCCAGAAAACAGGACCAAGAGGATCCATATTTTACGGTCATATATAAATCTACTGTATTTACTTGCTTAAATGTTAACAAAGTACTCCACAGAAGAGAATTAACTAAAACATTGTTAAATCTATTCAATTCAACCCAATCGGGATAAATGTTACCAACGCACCACACAAAAGAAATAACAACTCATTTCCAGTGTGTAGTACTAGGCTCAGTGCAATAGTAGGTGCTGCGAGCGATGGAAGGTGCGGTGGTCCACTGTGGCCATTTCTATTTGAGATTATGGATAAATTTTATCATCACACCCCAAGCTCAGGGCGATGCGAAATGTGTACTACGTGCGGTACACTGTTGTGGCTATGCCATAAGGCGAAAAAACGCTTACCTGCGATGTCAAAAAATGACCCAAGAGTTGACGGTTTTTTTCGAAATGAGAGTTTTGCAGTATATCGTCCCGATGTTGATCGTTGAGCGGTGGTTTGAAAGTGTTCTTCACATTATAATTCCTCTCCTGACATGTACCTGCGAGGGCAGTCGTGATTTGGTATTTCCCAGAATTCTTGGATCTGCCTTTCTAATGCTGTCACTGAAGGTTTTTTTCGATGTACATTGAAGGTTGTAGAAGTTTTTAAAATCATTGCGTTTATGCCAGCAAAATGAATTCTGATGGTAGTTTCGTAACTTGCGCTTGTTCGAGAACTCCAATTTCACTTATGGGTAGAGAAATTCGACTGCGTGGCAGGTCTGGCGTTTGTACTAGTCATTCACAAACGAAGTGAAACTGCGAGCCTGAGTCTTACAGCACCCTGCACTTGACAGGAATCCCTGTAGCGCTGCTAACTGTATAATAGCAGTTGCTAACATAACTTGATGACATTTGATTCACGTTTGTTGCACTGGATACTGATTGCGTATTATCTTGAGTTATTGCATTGGAATAAAGATTGCTGGAAGGTTTCCTTCCATGCGGTAAAGTTGACTTGCGCGGTTCATTTGAGCTGGCAGAGCTATTCATATTAGCATGCCTTGGTGCTGATTTGGCCTTTTCCAATTCCGAGTCATGAATTAATGTATTATGATTTTTGTTGTCCTTGCAGCTCTTGAGCAGTCTCTAGTCCTGTGATCCAGTCTGAGACAGTTTGGACATAAGTGCAATTGTCTTAAAAGTCGAATTCGATTCTCTCGATCTCGATCTCTCCTTGTTTGAATTGCTTGAAATCTTGACTCTAAGAATCTTAAGAAGTCGTTTATGTCTTGCAGCTCTCGAAGAGACTTCAGCGATTTTTCATAAAGTCTCCTCAAATATTTATCTAGATAGTAGGTGCAGCAATATAGGCCTCATATCGTTAATATCAATGCCGAGTTTCTCGAGAGCTAATAGACATTCTTTGGGCAGTCTAAGTCTCTTGACTGCTGAAGTCGTGTTCATCGTGAGAGATGGCTGACTTAACAGGTAATTTAGAATTACAGGTACGATAGTTCTTGGATCTTCGTGGCGCTCTATAGGAATTTTCCAAGCTATAGTATAGTTTTCTTCCATGGCTTGCAGATGTTTTAATTAGTCGATTGGGCTCAGCTATCAAGTTTGCCTTTAGGTATAAATTTTTTTTCTGCTCTACCCAATGGCCGGTTATGTATTATTTGCGTAAACAATTCTTTGAGCTGATTCCACTTTGCATAATTTCCATCAAATAAAGAAAGGGTAATTGTTGGCATCTTGACATTGCTATTACCGCCGAGAGAAGTGTTTTGCTCGACGAGCTTTTCTTGTAGTTTTATGGCGATAATCTGGAAGCGGTCTTCAATTATGGCATATTCTCTTACGTCACCAGGTTTATCGCTAATATCTGCCATGATTTGTCCATGTAACAATGATATTTGATCCTAATACTGGTTGGTAAATTTATGTTTTTGGATATAGGATCCTTTTGACTGTGGGGTTGTAATTTCATTCTCGATTGCATTAATGACGCGTTCTAATGCTAAGATTGTGCCCTCGATTGGCTCTTGAGCTTGAGTTGCTCGAGATTGTCTGATAGATTCAGGTTGGTCTGTTTCCTGTGTGCCTTCACTCGGTTTGTAGGTTGACAGTGTTGATCCGTTCGTGGTTTGCAGCACAAGTTCCTCTACCTTTTACATAAACGCTTTGTATTCCTTGCAGACTTGTTCATAATAGTTTTTAGCGAAGTAAGGATTGTCCCTCTTGCCTATCCTCTTTTCCTCTAGTTAGTTGCTCATGTCCTTCCTCGAGCTTGGCCCATGAGTTCTTTGAACCGTCAAGTGTTCTTCGTTTACTTTTTCGGTCCTGAAATTTTCATCTAGTTGGCTTATTTCCATATCAATATATATTTGGATTGTTGTCAGACTTTTGAACGAAGTCACTGCAACTTCGTTGACGTTTCGAATATTGTTACTTGGGAATAATGGTGATGTACAGTTGTTGCTGGTGCATGGTGGTTGCTTTGTAAGCACTCCTGCTTGATTGCTTGATTAGATGGATGGCTACTGTGAGAACTAGTCTCAAACAATAAGGGAGAGGTGCCGGTTGTTGAAACGATAACTCAGCGTTTTCAACTTCAAATATAAAAGCTTATTAAAAATTCTTTTACTTAACCTAATATCACAAAACTCAAAAATGAACTTAAGACAAATACTTCAATAATTCAATGAAAAACAAATTAAAATTCAATAGCTAAAATTAAGCAACTAACATCTCTTATATAAAAAGGAATTCAAAAATAAATTTAATTTGACTTCATCTGAATAACGTCACGGAGTTCACTATTTTTGATCTATTGTTCCTGAAAAAGAGAAGAAGAAGATAGCTAAATGTTCAATGACAGCACTCCGAATGATGCTGCAGCGTGTGGGAGCAAGTGTTGCAATGAGAAATTAGGATGAGAGCAAGTTTTCAGATAAGACTCTGAACAGAACTAAACTTCTATGATATGGATAATTTTCAGATTAAACTCTGAACAGAATTATACTTCTGTAGTAAGGATAGGACTAATTTCAGATTAAACTCTGGACAGAATAAGCTTCTGTAGATTAGACTCTGAATCCAATGAACTCTGAGCAAAGAATGGTACCATCTATTGCGACTCGTCGTCTTTTCATAGCCGTGGTCGGCAGTTATGATCATCTCGCCTATTAGTGTTGCCTTAGAAACGCTCATTTCATTCGCTTGTAATCTGACTGGGGCGAAGGCGAACTCAACTGACTGGAGAAATAACACTTGATGTCATTGCGAAATTGATTAATACACAGAGGTAAGTATGCTTTGGTATATTTACCATTGTTTATTGTTATGTAACTTTCTTCTTGTTTTATCAACAATTTATAAACAGGCTGTAGTGGATAGTATAAAAAAAGGTTTGGAAGTTTGAGGAATTCTTATAAATTTGATATGGAATTGTTGTAAGATTAGTGTTTCAGATAAGTGTTTTATGTTTTGTTAATCCAAGATCTGACACTTTGTGATTCCATTTTATTTTATAATTTTAGGATATTGCGAATGGGATATGTGGCAGGAGGTACATCTGGGGAGTTCTGTCTTTCGGAATTATTAGCAGGAAACTCATCGTGGGATGGGAAATATATTTGTGTTTGCACTAAACAGCTACGGTCGCTTAAACGAATGGATAGCTACTGCTACTTGACTGAGAGATACTCACTGCTGCTTGAATGAATGGATCGCTATTGCTACTTTAATGAATGGATAGCCACTGTTGCTTGAATGAATGGTAGGCACTGCTGCTTGAATGAATGGATAGCCACTGTTAGGAGCTAATACCTAGCTTAGAAGAATGGGTGCTGCTAGACAACCACTGTTTTCGACTGGCACTTAAGTCTGCTTCTTGAGGTACCTGCCTATGCAAACGAAGTTGATAGCTGTTGCTTGAAAGCTACTTCTTGTCAATCACCCCAACGGAATCTAGCTGCTGCTTGATAGTACCCACCTATGCGGATGAAGTTTAGAGCTGTCTTTATGTTGTACGTCGGGGTCACTAATGTTGAATAAATGAACAGACTCTTTGGTTAGATTTAAAAGAACTGAATATTTATTTACCACAACTCGTCAATTTATATAAAATTTAAAATTATTATAAGTTTCTGCGAAAATAGTTGTGTCATGAGAACTGCAGGCGGTAATTTCACGTAGGCTGATAACACTTTGCTCTTAATAGGGACTGCAGTAGAGCGAGTCCATGTTGTTTAATTATTAAATGGTACGTGAGCAAATATAGATTACGGCAAAGTACTTTCGAATTAGTAAAGCTAATAAGCAGGTGGTAATAATCTCTTATCCTGAAATCCATATATTTGTTATTATTTTTTATACCTGTGTATCAATTAGAAGTTCTAGTAACTTACATGTGATTATGTGATTATGCCTTGCAAATACCATATATGTTCAAAAACACATCAAAATAGTGATGAAATCAAGTATGAAGTAGGTTTCAAAATCTGTTTGCAAAGCACTCCACTAGTAATGATATTTCTGACAGGTAGTATAAATGGGTAGCGTATACGAAGAAAAAAACAAATAGCTACATTATCAGGATTTGCATACTTCAATTATAAATTTATTTTCTACAGATTTACTGACAAATCCCTGATGCAGACTGTTTTTCTATCAGTGCAAAGGGTGGTCAGCTTCGAAGACATAGTGATAGAAGGGCTTTGCTGAATCCAATTTTCGTTAAGCTTTGAGCATTGGAATATTTTGACTTGTCAGAAGAACGTCGTATAGCATCAGGTTTCAAAGGTAAGTTTATTTCTTCTTATTTCGCAGCTGCCGAAACTATTCCTTTTCAAAATACATCATCAGGTCTCACCGCAGTTGTGGATTAATTAATGAAAGACTTGGTATCGATATTGATTGAAATTATAACACTGATAAAGGTTTATGACCCTACGTTGAAGGTCCTAGCTTTTATATTACAGAGAAGAACTGGCCTAAGAGCTTCATTATGGTTATGAAATTCAGCGGAACAAGATGGCGTAATGAGCAGTAACATACCGTCCCAGCTTGAGGATTCATCTTATGTGCTGGTGAATTGCGACCATGGAACAACATAGTGATGGCATTGTATAATACTCACTAAGTTCGACCAATCTAGGGCCATTAATCACAGACCAATCCAGGACCTTTAATCACTAGCGTCTCAAAGGATTATTACTGTATGCCTGTACACAAGCAGAGGGCATGACTTTCATGACGTGCCTATTGATTATACTATGAACTCTCATGGATAAATTTAAGGGATAAATCCTATGTAAAATGAAAGCGATAGTCAAACAGGAAACACATTCAAATTAGTACTATAATTAGATACTACAGAAAACCGATTATTTTCTAATGAATATGAAAGGGTACCATTGAATCGGGCTCTATCAACAGCATCTGAAAACCATGAATTGCCAGTTCGTATACAGCCACAAATCCTTGGAAATCGTCTTTTAATTTATAATTTTTAAGCATCTATCAGAAGCATTAAATAATTTGTTGAAAAAAGTTTAAATTAAGTTTAAAGCTCACCTCGAAAAAATAGCAACAATTGACAGCGAATCTTTGGCTACAAACATTTGCCAATTTGCAATAAAAAGTACGCCAAACGTTTCCATGTGTGCGTTATTATACCAATACGGTTGAATTTCTTGTCGGCCAGTATGGTTTATCATAATCGTATCACCATTAATAGTACAGCTTTATACTAAGTACTCAAAAGTACATGAAAAGGAAAAAAGGAAATACATTCGAAAGCATATAGATAGAGTAGATGTTGAGGAATTCACCGAAATTATCACTCCATTATGTGACTAAAATCCTAAAGGCTCACATGGTGGCTAAAGATGCTTTTACACTCTCTCCTCCTTATTTTCACTTAATGCGCCTAAGAGCAACCTATTGATAGAAGAAAAATGTAAGATACGCTTCCGTATAAAATACAATCTTTGGGTAATTAAGAAATTAATTAATTAATTAAGAGGTGTGCGTATAGTTCCTTGAGGCAGACGGTTCGTTAGTCAGCAGACAACTTGTGTACATATGTAGTATGAATATATATTTAAAAATAAAATTTCGTAATTAACTAATCACTCTCCAATAGCATATGTTTGGATCTTTGCTTCATTGTAAATGAATTTAAACTTGAATTCAGTAGTTTCCTGGTGTCGTTTTTGCTCCCTGTTAGGAGCTTCAATGTATTTTCTATATTGTACGCAGGCCATAATTGCCTCGCAATACAACAGGTATCCCGACTGACTCACCGATGACTGGCTTAAACGTGCATATCATTGGTAACGCCGCCCTTACAGTTCCGATCGGCACTCTCACATTAGATAATGCATTGAGTTATCCGTTTCGAAACGCGTTTTTACTGCAATATCCACCCTGTCGTTGCCCCTGATATTTCTGTGAACAGGCACCCAGTATAGAGTCACCTTGTGCCATATAGAAAGCTCTACTAGCCTCTCTTTGAAAACCTATACCAGATTTGATCTTATCACCATAGCATCCCATGGCTTAATGACCATTTGGCTATATTAACATACATGCAGAGATATCTAAATCAGACTCTGGGCATAGATACCAGCAGTGCCACAATTTCTGCCTAAAAGACATGAGTGCCGTCCACAAGACCATGGAGACGTAGCACAATATTGGTCTTACAATGGCTGTGTACAGCCTCGTACCACTTTGGGTCTGAGGGCCCAGTTAAAGGCAAACAATTTCTTACACATGTAAAAATCTACACTGGCTTTTTTCAAGCATTCCAGTGTATTACTCCTCCAACTCAGCTTTAATTCTAGTATGCCACCTAAATACTTAGCCTGGATGACTAGGTTTCAGTTTCTATTACCCTTAGTGGTGTAAACTCTTGTATTAGCATTTTCCTAGTGAAAAGTACCATCATTGTCTTGGAGGGATTAACACTCAGTCAACTATTATTAAGCAACAGATATTCGAACTTTTCGCTCATAATTGACATTAATTTGCCGGTTAACAGGATAGTTAGGTCATCCACATAAGTAACTGTTGTAAAACCATCATCCTCTACTGTGTTAAGAATTTCTTAGATGACCAGTATCCATAAAGGTGTTGATAGCACACCACAGGTCAGCTGCCCCTGCATATTGGACTTCTTACCACTACGTCCCCTGAGCATGAATTTATCACCCTACTTACGAGCATGAAGTTTACACAGTCATATAGCTTCTTATAAACCCATTTCTCTGGCTCGTATAAATGACTTCTGTCTTAAAATTATTGAAAGCATCCTCGACATCCAGAAAAGCAACCAGTGTAAATTCCTTGTGTAGCACGGGTCTTTCAATAACTGATTCTATCAGCTTTAGGATTGAAGATTACTTTCACTTCCTGCCAGACTAAGTGACAGGCAGTTTCTATAAATCGACACCAGCCATGAGTGACTATTAAAATATTATTGGCTTGGATGGATGGGATCCTCGGGGTCTTACGAGGCTTGAATGAATGGACTACCTATTATGTTGCTTTATCGTTCACCATTAAATTTATTAACTACCAATTGTTATCAACTCAATATCGTTCTAAAGAGCTGGCCACAATCGGGTTTATAAACCCGCTTCGTAGGCAGTGGATATCGAGAAGGGCATTGAACAACTCTTCTTTTGTTGGTGACGAGGCACAGTTCCCTCCCTCCTACAGAATGGGGTACAATGGTCCCTCAATAGAACCTTACGGGGTCTGGACGCTTTAGCATTTGGCTCTATAGACTGGTAGAGAATTTTCCATGGAGACCGTCTTGCCATTATTATCGTATTCTTGAATGACCTAACTTATATTCGGACCAGTCTGACTGACTTAATTTGGCAGCATTGAGTTTTCCCTAAGTGTATCTAAATTCGCATTCCATCTGGGTGGTTTGGATTTAGCATTGAACCTGCTTCTGGGGAAAGTCTCTAGCAATGATGATTATTGACTGCTATGCCCGCTGCTGATTCTATGTTCAGCTGCACTAGTGGAAGAGTAGCAATCTTTCGCTGACTATATCATAGCAAATATCCCTAGTTGTATATCGAACGACACTTGACCTAGTACTCTCCAGTTGTGCACCTTAAACCTGGCCGAACTTGTGACGATGGCTAGGTTTAAGATTTCACTCCTGGTCACTACTCTGAACGTTAGCGCATTGCTTCTGTTGCATATATTTAGCTCAGTCTCTAGGAGATAATCAAAAAGAGACACCTCTAGGAGTTAGCTAGATGACACCACAAATGACATGATGGACACTGGCATCGCATCCAAAGTAGATGACTGATTTGCTGCAGATCTGCTGAAATCAACAAAGCTCTTAATTGCTCGGAAAAGGGGATGGCTCCTCATATTGAATGAATGCATTTTATATCTAAGTGATTTATTAATAATAAATGGCACATATTTGACAAAAATTTATACCGAGTTTTTTTTATTAAGCAAGTAAGTTATTATTCAAGTTTCAGGAAAGGTAGGTAAGTTATTAATAAAATTTCAATAATACTGGAAAATGCACAGGTATTTACCTGTAGCGAGAAATCCCATTATGACAACAATTTATGAATGGACGACATTGGTATGAATCATTCAACCTCTGGAGATCATGTGCGCTAGAAGTTTCGGTAAGCGGTACATGAACCTTGGATCACCGATATCGGAGTGACCATAACATCAATACTGCAATTGCCGTATTTCATTCAGAAAAAATTGGCGATACGTTAAAACGTTTTTCTTTCCTCCTCTTTATTTAAAATAATATTTTTAAACTTATCCAGCACTTTCAATAATAAATCTAGAATGTCCTTTCCCTAGATTTAGACTTACCTGGGCGAGCGGCCTATTCACTGCAGCCATCATTGGCTTATTGTGCACCGCTTGCATTACAGTTCCTCCACCAAACCCACTCTTCCTAGAAGCGCAGTATTATTCTGGAAGAGATTTCTTAGAGGTAGGCTGACTTTAGGAAGTATGAGCGTAAAAGCGTGGAATCTACATTGTGCAATGGCCTTGCATTCACACAGAATCTTCTTCGAAACATAGCCTACACATATCAGTAGGTGAGATGCCTATCCTATGCATGTGTTTGTTAAGTTTACAGTGTCCGTTTAGGATTTCTGTAATGATGCTGAGTTTATTTCTAGATTGCCCTAAAAGATCCAGGCTCTTCTATGACGAAGGTCTCTTGTTGAATCTTTTCTCTTGTCTGCATCCTGTCACTGAAGTCCATCTATGGTCCATTTGGTTCCGGATCCAGTTTTGCATGGTAATCTTCACGGTATTATAAGTAATACCGAAAAAGAGTTCTGGTCCTATGAGAGGCATGGATGCTGTCTTTTTGGCCAGTAAGTCTGCATTTTCATTCCCATCAATTCCGAGTGTCCGTTTTCTAACTCCCAAGTAAGTTAGAGAATTGCTAACGGAGTACTAAGAAGTTTTGATGGAGAAAACGAAAATTCTCATGCCTGTTTTATAAGGGGACAGGTTATATGCACTTTTCGATCTTTCTAGTTAACTGCTACTAAATGTACGGTTGTCTTGCGCAACTGTGCTCTATCAGCAGGGTGTTGTAGCACAACCGCACGGTTCAGCAGTGCAGCCAAGTGGTTTCACTAGAAAGCTGCATTGGCACTCAGTTAAAGTACGCGTTGCAATGATATTTTGATTTATTACACCGCTATTAAGAAAGACTTAAAGGAAAAAAGTTACCCAATTTGTATTACTAGAAGAAGAGGAGAAAGGAGAGGAAATGTTAAGGATATTATCGAGTTTGAGGTAACCTGTACCATACGACCCGGCCCGGCGCCTTATCCATTTTAACCGCCAGTTATTGGAAAACGATACTCAAGATGTAAATGAATCATTGAAAACATAATTGAGCTTCTTACAATCTCTCAGACAGATAAGAATTAAGAGTAAGAATACGTTATAACACTATAGAACTAAATGCAAGCAATAAAATAAATAAAAATAATTATTCGTGAATTATGTGCACATAAAACTCCTACTATTAATAAAAAAAATAAATGGATTATCTCAGCTAAGTAGCCAGCTGCAGCAATTAAAACATTTGACGCTTATTGTCGATATGTTCCCGTGTAATTTCCCATATGGGAAATTTGATAGACACCTCTTCCGCATAACGACAAGGTGGAGAAAAAAATGAGAAAGGTCAGGAGGAGGTGGTTTCAGTGAAAAAGTTAAGAGGATATCCGAAGTTAGGCACTTGTGGACTATCTTCATTTTCTGCAGCGGCACTAAAATCGACCCTAAAGAATTCGCCGAGGGAAGAGCTTTATACCACATGGAATATAAAAGCTAAGTTACCGAGTACTAAACTAACTAACCCTTTAAATAAACTTAAAATCAAACA
Source organism: Dioctria linearis (assembly GCA_963930735.1). NCBI lineage: Eukaryota > Metazoa > Arthropoda > Insecta > Diptera > Asilidae > Dioctria > Dioctria linearis. The sequence goes on along the minus strand of OZ005740.1, from coordinate 104,357,909 downwards.
AGAAGTGAAATTAATAAGTACGAACAGTATTATATTAATCTTAATTGCATTAGATAGAAGTATGATTAAGGACGACCGTAGGGTTATATGATCATCCAATTTGTAACGGATTTAATGAAGTAAATTATTAAGGTCTCATTTCAATTTGAACAATTTCTTATAATTAAAAATTCTTTTACTCAAATTAACCCTAGATAACTAAACTTAAAGCGGTGTTAGTCTGTAACTAATCATTCTACTCGGACTGCGAATTTCAATCATTCTGCGTTTTTTATATGGACAGAAAGTACACATTCTGTGTATATTACAGCAATTTGTTATTGAAGTGCAGTTGAGTGAGTGACCGGAAGAGGACGTGCAGTCCTGTCTATCAGCCGAAGGTAATAGTTCGCTCCTCGGTAGCTGCAGTGGCAGGCTGGCACGCTAGCACCTCGATTAAGTGCGGAGAGTATAGGGTGGATTAACCGAAAAGGACCTACGCTAGCACGCACCATACCCAAAAGAATATTTTGTTACAATATCAATAGGGAATATACACACGTATCCAGAAGGGACTGTGCACTACTTACCGACCAAACGATGATGTGGATCTGATGTTGCGATGCCTTAGTGCCATTCCCCACGCCCATGGAAGTACACGCACTTGTTGGCGATTCCCCTACAAGCTGTAATTATGGTGAAGCAGAGAGAGACGAAATGAAGGAAACCCTCTGTGGCCATTCACGTTACGAACCTTATTTATTAATTCAAGACATGTGGCTTAAGTATGTTGGGGATGACGTGAACCTATAAGCCATATGTTCCGGTGCTGAGGAATCCACCGCAGAGGTGCCTCCGAGATGCTCCGTTATGCCACTACGGATACAAAACCCAAAAATTTGGGGACCACTACTCTATTCTCGATCAACTTTGTTAATTTGGCCTACTAAGTGGTCTACTTTTCCACGAGTTTAAGTCCGTTTCTTATGAGTTTAGTTATCATTACTTCTTTTCAGGACATTGTGAGATTGCAACGTAGTGGCTGGACGCTAATTGGATCTTTGTTCGATGGCCTGTACTTGAAATGCATCGCCCCTTCCGACTAATTTGTTTTAGAAATGACCTGAGAAGAAGTTGTGCTTGCTTTTATCCTTCTGTAATTGTCGACGCTTAGTATGAGCCCTTCATTGTTACCCAACGAGGAGGGTGATGCGCAATATCCCCGGTCAGCTAGGCTGCAGAAACCCGCATCCATTTGGTGCGATTCATCTTCCTCTTTTTACACAGGGATTTCTAAGGAAACTGAACAGTGGATGAATTTCTGACTCCTTTGCCGCTAGACACGTTTTCTACAGATGCACTATTTTCTACCTAAAATTAATCCCTTCCAAAAACTGGCACGTTTCTCTGAGCCGATGTTTTTATTTGTCACCAACGCATGATTACACGATTTAAAGAAAGTCTCATGACTCGTTCTATTAAGGCCGCCTGACGTCTTTATTACAACAAATGTATAATCTGGCACTTCCAATGAATCTTTTTATATCCTCGCTGGCCACACATTTTTCCCAGCTTTTGCTGCGGATCTGTCTCCATTCTATCAGCCACATTTCAGTCGTGCAGTTAAAGGAATCTTTACAGCCGAGTGTACAGGTAATGCTGCGATCATAGCAAATACTTGAATAGTAGGCGTTTATCGCCTTCGATAATTAATTTTACTAAATATGAAGATCTGTGAGTGAGGTGCCTTGAGCGATATTAGAACGCTTCGAATTTGCAGTACCCGTAGGGGTCGGTAGTCTAGCCCACCAATAAGCTAATTCAAACTCGAAGATTCGAAGAATATTTCAAGCTAATAAATGAACATTTCCAAGTGAGCGAAGAAAAATGTCAGCAGTTCCTTAGATTAAATCCACGACAGTTTATTTCATTTTAAGTCAAGTGGCAGTGCGGTATGTATGTATATAAAAAAAACAAAGGATACATTTTTTTTGTTTTCATTAGTTTTATTATGTTGGTTTTTACTTCGCAATACATGGGAACACCCAAATAACTGAATTTTCGTCTGATTTATTTGATATATGTCGTATGAATGAATACGAACAGAAATAGGATACTGGTGATGTTAATAGCATGGTAGGGGAAGAACTTACAATATTCCCAATACTTGCATAGGGAATTATTATAGCAGAAGACGCAGTGGACGAGTATGCAACTCAGTCATTCCAAAAAGGACCATCTTTTTTGCTTAAGCTATTTGATGAGGAGGAAGTATTTTATACTGATCACAATACTCCTTATTGAATCAACAACATTTCAACCTCCTGGCCTTTCAGCAATTCAGAAAGAATTTACATTCTATCAGACGACCGTTGGTCAAAATCTTCAACAAATTTTGCTAAGTTACTTTTAACTCTCTTATTTTCGGGAATTTATTTCGAAGACCTGGAACTTGATTTTCCTTCTGCAGGCGATGAAATAGATTGGAACTGAATTGGGCAAAAACAGCCACAGCCAGTATGATCAAGCTCTCAAGAACCACCTTTCTCTTTTGGGCTGAACGTTTTAGATGACGTTTTCGGCTGTTTCCTCCAAATGTAATACATGGTCGTCAATAGTTGATTAATCCGAATCAATTTTTCCAATGCTAGTGTTCAGCCTAGAAGAATTTTGTTATGACTGATAATATTTGTTTTGAAACTTTTACGTTCAAACTTGTTGAACTCTTCCCAAAAAACTTAATTGGTCATGTTGAATTAAAGCCCTTTTGCTTCAATTGGAAAGTGGACTAGATACATAAATCTACTCCGCTAAAAAGTAAAATGTCGATGCTTGATTCATTGCGAGTGGTTGAACACTGATAGGTACTTGAGATGAAGGTGAATTAAAATATTCCAAAACTGTAGCTGAATTAAACCACTGGTACCTTTTAAAACAATACTGAATTTGTATTTAGTAATCGCTGCATATTTATAAATACAGTTCATTACATGCAATCAATGTATCAATACAAAATCTGACCTATAACGAATGGATTTTTAACTTCAGCGATCAGTAATAACCACAGTGAGTATGATGATCCAGTATTAATTCGCAGGTCATTGAATTGTGATCGGAAGACTGAAAATCGTCACTTGTAATATAATTACGCCTGGCGTGAATATTATTTGAAATGCATACAATGCGAAACAATGGAAATTGTCATTTCTCACGGTGCTAAATTATTATCGCTGGTTGATCTTGTAAATAATGACACTTTAAAATGATTACTTTCGATTAATAAAATTTATGATTATGATGAAATAATATGATGACAAAATTTGTTTATTTGTAGGGCTAACTTAATTTTTAGCTTATTAGCTAAGATTTGATTCACAACAGCTCACGAAGAGGCTATTTGGAAAGCCTTGTTGCTGCATATCCCATTCCAAGCTTTTGCTTTCTTTTTTGTTTAAAAAACTTATCTCTGATTAATCTCCATCATTTTTCCACTCATCAGGAGTATTGAAGATAAAAATTATTACCGTTATTTCTACCTGAGCCGACCACAGGAAATTTAAAAGAGAGAGCAGACGAGTTTTGTAAAAGGTGTGATTTTCCTAACTATGTGAGCGCGGTTGATGGAAAAAATATACAATCGTCTTCTAATTACAATTGTCGGAATATGCGGCGAAAAAAGGAGATATTGGCATCTTTGCAAAGAGTGCAATGGGCCAAAGTACATTTTCAGGACCTCTCTTCCCAAAAGATAGTAAGCTTCCGATCTCAAATAATGTGTTACCGTATGTTATAGTTAAAGACCAAGCTTTTCGCCTACATAGACATATCATGAAGCCTGATACGCAGCCATCAACTAATGCAGACAATTATAGACTGAGTCGAACTCGTGGAGTTTCTGAAAATGCTTTCGGTCTATTATGCAAAGATTTTAAAATTTTTACGCACCAATAGCTGTTGAACATAACTTTTTTCGACGATATTATTATTGCTGCTGTTGCTTACACAATTTGCTGCAAAAGGCCTACTTTGAGCAAAATAGACAACCATATGATGAACATGATCTTAACTTAAAAATATCAACTAATATTTCACAGTTAAAAAAAGCCTGGGCGATACTCTGATCCTGGCGGCTTCATCATAAGACAAAAATTTACTGAATATTTTAATAAGGAAGGATCTGTAAAGTGGCAAGAGCAATTTATTTCTAGACTACGCTCATAAAAATGTATGTATATTATCCTCGTTTTTCAAACTAGCTCCTCATAAAAGATGTTTGGTGTCAATAATGAGTAATAAAAAGTATAAATATAAAATTGAAGTTTCCTTACCAGTCCTCCTAACGGATCTGCATACAGTTTATCATAATATTCCCCTTATATGAGCATCTTTATAATATTTATTTTGGTGATCATGTATGTTGCAGAGTTCCTTTGAACTTCTTGAATCAACACTTCGTCTTCTGAATTAGAAAATTTTATGGCCATATCTTATAACTTTAGCATACATATAAATTTTAAGAAACGACTGAGCTGCAATACGACTGAGTCTCTACGACGTTTGCGAAATTCATAAGCAAACACCTTTAAATTTCCAAAATCTTTCGCTAATCATCACAACCTTCACAACTAACCGAGGGATACGTAGTTTTAAACTTCCAGAAGTGGCACCCCCCTGGCAGGACACGAACATGGCATGCGGTCTACGGGACCGCAAGTATATATAACAGTTTCCAAAAGATAACATAAGTGTTTCATTTTCTAACGTTTTGTTTTCAAAGAACGACATCTTTACTTTTTATACAAATAAGAAAAACTCAAGAATTCATGCTGTCATGTCCCAAAAGCAATCAATCAATAAAACTCACGAAATCATCAATTAAATAAGAACGACTGAATTAATCACGGTAAAACTTCTTCAAACAATAACCACGTTCAAGTTACTTTAAAACATAATTCTTTATTACGTGAAAGCAAACTGACCTATCTTAATAATACGTCAAGTACTCCGAACCAAAACTTGAAACTGCGATGACTGATAACTAACGGGCTAGAATATTACAGGCACTCAACAGAACATGCCCCAATATTCGGAAGTAAACTTTTACTCGCAACGCGGATGTAAACAAACGACACAACCTTGTCGTTTGTTCTACAGGTTGCAGCACCTGACTCACTTAGTAGTAAGCAATCGTCTTACATAACAATTACCATGCGAGGTTAATTGCTATCGCTCATCGCAGTCAGCTGTTAAGCTAATCAGCGAAATAACCGACAGTTGCAGAACAATAGAATGCGAGGTTACTGTTTAGCAATTACAAATTATTTCACTAAAATGCGCTCTTAGCTACTGGAAGAATCTTCCTTATATTAGGCCATAACAATGCTAACAATACTGCTAATCAATTATTGATAACAGCCTTTCTTTTTCTGATTTGTTCGCTTTGTGGAGCAAAATTGACATTTTTCTCCGTGCGCGTGCGGTCTGTGGGACCACAAACTATAATATCAGGACACAAACACATGGAGAAGAGTTGGCGACCGACTGATGTGCACGGCTACTACTATACACTATACCAACTATACACAGCTGCTCATAGAGGTAGATTCGATTACAACAAAAATAAAAGAGCAATAATATTGGTGCAGGCTTATAAACCACGCGCCGTTTCCCCAAAAGTTAAGAAAGCGACATAGGCATAAGTTTTTATCTTAATATCGTTATAAATTATACATGTAAAGTTCACAGAGTAACCTAGCTGTTATAATATACTAGTGATGGAATTTCGTACTTTTGTAGTAATATCAGCACTTTTTAAATATTCTGTTCAATATAATAATATTTACATTTAGGCAAACATCACTTACTACGCATTCCCGTCCAACGTTCCGCTGTTCCACTCAACTCTGGTAAACGAGTTAAGTATTAGCTACTTCATACACATTTATTCCAATTGGCATATCGATCTTAATAACAAACGAATGCTAATAATCTTAAACTGTGTAAAGCCGAATCCACCAATATTTATGTGAAGTTCAAGTTTTCTAATGTGAGTGCTAATCTATTGTCACTGTTCATCACTCAAGCTTCTATAGTTGTTACTAGTTAATTTTTGTGCATGCATCTCATTTGCTCCGCATTTTCCGACCTTTGTTATCACCTACCCTTTCGAGATATGATATAAATTATAAAGGGTTTTGGGCCTCACTCATGTGCACGAATTTTATACGATACCCACATTTCTGTTTGTTATATGTTCTAAGCAAACAACATTTGTCAGCCTGAATTACATATACTTTTTTGACAATATTTTCAATAATTGAGATGAAAATCAGATCCCAATTAACTTTTCTTAATTTTCTAAAAAAAATAACTGGAAAAATATATTCATTCCTATAATTTTTTATTATGAACTTGACCACACTTTAATACTGAAGCATGCAGCGATAAACAATTAAAAGGTATACCCTAGGGCCGAATTTTATCGGTCGATAAAACATAAAAGTTATATTTTTCTTAAAAATCTGAAATAAATATATTATTTTATTAATCAAGTTATTAGTTTATCCTGCTTCCCATGATTTTATAAATCATTGGAGCAAAAATCTTGTTTTAAAGTGGATTAAATTGAGTTTTTCGGTTTACATTTTTCGGTTCTTGGTTTTGCTGTGAAAGTGCCTTTAGGCAGGCCACTCACCAAAGATAAAAATACTTCGCACATGCACTATGCATATGCATTTCGCAAATGCTGAATAGTAAGTCGCTCACCAAAAGAACAATTGCACTGCATACTCCCAGTAATGTGGTTAAATTATAAATGAATTCTTTCTATTATGCTGTCGTCCTATGCATATCTCATCCAAATATCGGTTATTACTAAAATTCTTAACGCAAAAGCTGTACATGCAATGCTCAAATGAAAGTGGTTTCAACTTTCGTACAGCAAGTTCCCTTGCCTCAAGCAAGCAAGTGAGCGGAGTGTCACTTAAAAGTGTATGTGATGCTTTCTTGAAGAGCATGATACAAGTGCATAGTGCATGACGAAGCATTTGCATCCACTCGATAACTCGAGAAGGCGTTTACTTGGGCGAAATTTTGAACATTGGATTTTAAAAGAACGCAAATTTAAGTTCCAAAATAAGACAAATCGGGTAGCGAGTCAAAATAGAGAGCTGAAATTTGATACACAACAAACAACACTAAATAAAAACAATTTCGGGCCAAATCTAGCAATTTTTCTTCGTGTTGCCATAGAAAAAATTAAGTTTTTTACGTGTAGGTTAGGTACTGTGAGTGCTAGATGTTTTTATTCTACAGAAATGTGCTTCAGAATATAAAACATCTTATAAAATTGGTTATAATCATTTTTGCTGTCGATGAACCGTAAGAGAAATATATGCGAAAAACGACTTTAACAATCAAACTTTCACAGTGGAGTGACCAAATGAAATTACATACCAGACATCTAGTATCGTCATAGGCCAATGGTAGCTTTTTTCCTCTCGCCACTTTCGGTTGATTTTCAGCAATTTTTCATGCTGGATAAACAAACACTTTCAAAATAGTAGATCCAACATTGTAATATACTCAATTAGGAAGCCCAAAAGAGATGATAAATTTTGTAATACATATGTACCTCTTCTAAGAAAATATTCTCAGTTAATCTATTTTTCCATCAAAACACTTCTAAGTTATCACAGCAGCTATGATTGATTCCAGTTAAAAATGTTCAGTATTCTATTATATATATGTATAATACATAAGTTAACTTTGAAATTTCTGACTTTTGAGAGATTAAGCCCGAGCTTAAAATTATAGCCAGAGAATTTTTCTGTAGGTATACCACAAGGTGCTTTCTAACTTTTTTAATAAGAACTGCATATCCCAGCAAAAAAGCAGCTCCAGCATACAATTTGAACCAAATGGAATTACTAGTGGTCCCTAGGGTCGGACTTAAGAAAACTCTTTACAGAACCTTTTGGCACTCAAAGCTGATGCAACAGATATAGACGTTTCTTATAAATCGTTCCAAATGTTGTGTGTGATAAGACCTTCAATTAAAGCGTGATGTTGTATACATATGTACTTATCTACAATGTACGTATATAGAAATTTCAAATAAATTTAAATGTATTCGTACCAGTATGTGTACGAAATTCGTAGCCGGAAGTGTTCATCGCATGGAAAACGATTTTATTTGTGCCGACAAAGTTACCAATCCCAAAGGTGCTAATTTTTGCAAGGCAATTAGCGAAATTGAATTCTTTCTGTACGTGTCTCTTGCATCATAAAAACTCTGTGTCTGGATTTCTCGGAAATTTTTGGATACTGTTCAGTGGCTCTTTTTTCTGCAAAATGAGTTAATGCATATATGTATACGTATGTATATATATATATATACCGCTATAATAATGTAGAAGTAAGTAAGTGAAAGAAACACAGGGTGATAGAATTTCATTTTTTAAGTTTTTTAAGTTTTTCTCATTCATTTGGACATGGAGGAAAAGTTATACACATCTGATGTCCTTATTATTTTGTCAAAAGATGTAAGCAAAATATTGGTATTGTCCATAGCACTTCATTCCCATATACACTGAAATTAAAAATTTATGACTCTGCAGTGATATTTATATTCTAATACTTATGTATTACCAAGTAGTTCTCAGGTAGTTAATAGAATCCACCGATATCTTAATTTTAGAGTACCTATACCACGTTTAGTTTTAGAATTTTACTTGCAACATAAACTAAGTGTAAAACAAACTAAGAAAAAAAAAATCCAGGAAGTTAAAAGCAGTGGTTATACAGAAAGCCAGCTGTTTGAATTTCCGAATCCCAGAGTGTGATATCTAAAATTAAATCACTAGCAAGCAGGAAGCAGTCCCTAGATCTCGTCGTAATTGACTTTTTAAGATTACGTCTGTCGATAAGGCTACGACGGAGCAATCATAATCTCGTTCCTTGTAAACTCTATGAAAGGTGTAAATATTAACATAATGTTGTAGGTAAATCTCACCTGTCTGTTGCTGCCGGTATCTTCATGCAGGAAGCATATTCCCGAGCTATACCACTTTACGGGTGCCGTAAACAGAGCGCCCGACTCAACTTTCTAGTGCGAGTATTTGCTATGATATGCAAAATAGGATTGCTACGGTTTGTTTCACCTTTACGTTGTTGGTATTATTTACGTTCTGCATAGCTGTGCGAGCCAGCGTTAGAATTGACTTTTCTTTGACTGCTGAATTTTCTAAAATCGATTTCTACTTTAGTGCTTTCCACGTAGCACTCAACACCTATACATGTACCATCATAAATTCTTAAAAATATGACTATGTAAAAGGATTCTTCCCGCAGGACGTGGTGGGTTTGCTTTTTCGGTATTGCATACTTAACAGTCTTATTTTAACTCATTTTATTTATATTACACTTTTGGGTTAACTTTGAAAAATGCAAGACGCTAAACTATGCAACTTTGGGTATATTGCCATACCTAGCTCTGGTGCTCCTTCGATAAAGATTCTATGCAGAGAAGATTCTTAAAATCCAATTTATTCCTTAAAAATTTATATGACATTCCGCAGAGGCAAAGTTGAGTTGTAAGACATTAAATGGATATTCAAATAAATTGAAAGAACGCATGGCGTGACGTTATGAAAGTAGTTTCCTTACAAAAGAAAGAAAGACTGGAAGTATAGTTGTAGAGTATTTTGATTGGAATGGTAGCCTCTGTAGGGGATTAGATATGTGCTAGTTGACCAAAATACTCCAAAAATAATAGGTAGGTATTCAAATCAAATAAATTCCAATATAACAATTATTAAACTTGAAAATTTATTAAAGAATGAAATCTCATAAATTATGTATGTTCATACGTATAGATCGCAACACACATTCTCTCCAACCGTCTGTCCAACAGCTAATATTATACAAAAAATTAAACTCATCTCAAATGTAGGCGAGATTGGGCAACTCCGATGGTAAGGCTGCCTCAAGAAAATTGTCCACTGGTTTAAAATAATGGAACAACTTAGAAATGTACACGAGCGTGCAACACTGATGTATATGTTGTACATAAGGTAGGTGAATAGAATATGCCCACCCTAAGAAACTTTTCTTTTTGAACAAGACAATATTAAATAAGGATCGGAAATTACATATGTATTTAGTTAGAACCAACAAAAAGATAATTGTCGCGGAAATTGTTTTGAAGTATTTTTTAAGTATAGAATGTGGTGTAAGTAGGATCAATGACCCTTTGTTTCAGCTGATATTTTAAAAAATGTGTAAATGGCCATATTACCAGCAACAACATATGAAGTTTGAAATTATATTATATTATAAATAAGATTATATTTTTATCTAATATTTCATCAATCAATTTATCAATAACTTTTTACCACAATCTTAGCTTCAATACCGATGTATAGAACACAAAATATTGTAATAGAATAGCACTTGTTTTACTTACCTCGTAAATAATAGAACTGCGCCTTATAAACCCGATTTTTGCTGCTACTACTCGGTTCGCATCATCTAATGAAATTGGGATTATCATGTCAGATTTTGAAGTGGCATAATTTATTTATTTATTTATTTTTTAAAGTTAAAAATTTAGTAAGCAGAAATTTGCAACAACATACTACCTTACAGTTACGGGATAACCAATTTTAATAAATTAACAAAAGAAGAAAATGAAACAATAATAATGTTAAGAAGTAAATGAGAAAAATAAACTAATAACTAAAGAAATAAATCTAAAAACAAAATATGAAAAAGGAGAGAGGAAGAAAAATTAAAAAGAAAAAATATAAAAAAAAATTAAATCTGAAATCTAAAGAGCGTGGATGAAAAAACTGGAAGATAAGAAAAAGCAAATAGAAAAGTAAGACTAAAATGCAATGGAAAGCGGAAGCTAACAACTGGTAAGGAGTTAGGAACAATGTTGTCGTTTTGCTCCAATCGGAGCATTGGTACTCGATTTCAGTTCTGAGTGCTCTCGTGCTACTCCCCACTGCCAAATGTTCCGTTTCATTTATTCTACAATCCAGAAATGGTTGGAGCATTTTTCGAATTATTTGAAATTTTAGTCGCCATTGCCATCTATTCAGGATTCATAAGAATCCTGAATATTAGCGAAATTACAGGTTGACACGTGTATATACCGGCCTAAAGAAACAAATATTTTAGGATCTAAATTGTAACAATTTCGCTGAGACATGAGCCAGATAACTGTCCACGGGCAGTACATTGCATTCACGCATGGGAATTTTCTTTATCGATCTAAAGCAAATTATCATCAGAAGTTCAAATTATCAACGCTGCAGTGAAGTGAGCCAGCCAGAAACAACTGTACACGGGTAGTACAATGCATTTGCACTTGGTAAGTTGAAACTAAAAATCTATTTAGAAAAAATTCAGTAGGCAACGATTATTTCTGACTGAATAGATTTTACAAACAAGTTTTTTCTTTTTTTTCTTCCTTTTGTTGCATTTTAAACAATACAAAACGAAGTGCAGCTGCTATGCCAATATGCCATGCGCCTTTGAATGCCGTTCTTTGGTGCCATGAGCAACCCATGGCTATATAAATCAGAATCTCACTTGACTCGTTCTCTTTTGCAGTTTGGCAGTGCAGTGATCAAGTTGGTATTCTAATTCCTAGTGTTATTTCCAAGTGCTCTAAATTTTATTAACATTTTCCCAGTGTGATTTCTAAGTGCCATACATTTTACTAACATAAACCACTTTATTACGGGTCTCGACCGAATAAAGATTCTTATTGCGGGTATCGACCGAATAAGAAATTTACTAACATAAACCACTTTATTACGGGTCTCGACCGAATAAAGATTCTTATTGCGGGTATCGATCGAATAAGAAATTTACTAACATAAACCACTTTATTACGGGTCTCGACCGAATAAAGATTCTTATTGCGGGTATCGACCGAATAAGAAATTTACTAACATAAAACACTTTATTACGGGTGTCGACCGAATAAAGATTCTTATTGCGGGTATCGACCGAATAAGAAATTTACTAACATAAACCACTTTATTACGGGTGTCGACCGAATAAAGATTCTTATTGCGGGTATCGACCGAATAATAAATTTACTAACATAAACCACTTTATTACGGGTCTCGACCGAATAAAGATTCTTATTGCGGGTATCGACCGAATAAGAAACTTACTAACATAAACCATTTTATTACGGGTCTCGACCGAATAAAGATTCTTAGCGGGTATCGACCGAATAAGAAATTTACTAACATAAACCACTTTATTACGGGTCTCGACCGAATAAAGATTCTTATTGCAGGTATCGACCGAATAAGAAATTTACTAACATAAACCACTTTATTACGGGTCTCGACCGAATAAAGATTCTTATTGCGGTTATCGACCGAATAAGAAATTTACTAATTTAAACCACTTTATTACGGGTCTCGACCGAATAAAGATTCTTTCTGTGGGTATCGACTGCAGTCAGAATTAATAACCTCACTTTATTCTGGATATCCACTAGAATAAAGAATAGTCCAATTCCAAACCTCAATAAATTAGAGAACCAATTTGATCGAGTGCCTAATACTGAGCTGGTGAGTACATTGTCAGATACAATAAAATTTTCTAAATATAAATTTATATTAATCTTACTTATTCTTTCACATTTATTCAGTATTAAATTTAGCTTTACAGATAAATTTAAATTATAATTGTGGTTTTGATATAATATTATTAGGCATATATATTATATATTAATTGCAAATTATAGCATTTATTGATTTTTAAAAAATCTAGTTGGAGTGCGAATTACAGTGTAATAACCTTGGTGAACTGAAGAATTAAGCTACGAAAATACTGACTTTAAACCAGGGTTATAAATTTCATCACATTTCTTCATTATTTGCGTGTTCGCTCTAACTACGGGCAGAACACCATCTAACATTTCGTAACCTAGTTTGTTTCCAATTTAATAGTAATTTGCACTATAAGTTTATGGAATTTAATATTGGACTCAAAATCCCACAAGCGAAAGGAAAAGAAGAAGAGTTTGTGATTTTGTGTTTTGTGATTGTGCTACATTTTGTAATCTCATGGGCATCTATCTATATGTAGGTATCCTAAAAACATTCAGATTCAGATTCCTGGTAAGAAGAGATAAAATAGATTCAACTGTTACTACAAATACTGCAGATATAAATAATTCTGAAAATAATGAAGAATCCTTAATTTTACCTAATTTAGATACAGGAACTCAATCGGAAAACAATCAAGATAAGAGCAAAAGGGAAAAGAAAATTTCGAAAATTTAGAGAATGTTGGAAAGTTCAGCATACATTTTTGGAAGAAAAAGACAACAAACCATTTTGCAAAGTTTGTCAGAAACTATTATCCTACATTGCCACATTGATCTTAACATTTCATAAAACAAATATGAAAGTCCAGAAATATCAAATTAATATAGAACATTTATTAAAAAGTGATGATACGACTGGAACTAGAACTATAGATATATATATATTTATAGAACTAGAACTAGATTGTTATTTACTCAGAAGAAAATAAAATTCTCTTTTTAACTATTTCATTAGAAGATAAAATATAAACTATCAATAACAAAGTGTTAAAACCAGACTTTTAAAATATTTCTTATAACTCTTTCGGTCCCTGCTTAGTGGAAGACAGTAAAATAGAAGACATTGACGGTAAATGGCTCAATTGGGCATATTATAATATAGATAGAAGTCTAACTTTAGTTGGATCTTGTGTCAATGTTTTTGATTTAAACAATGGTCTTGGTGATAAAATGTTTCCTAAACTAGACGTGTTTGTTGGATCATCGTTGTCTTTGCCTCATTGTAGTGCAACAGCTGAGCGGAAATTTTCGCAGCCAAATTTGATTGAATGCGATATTAAACATGTACTACAGACGGTGAAGATCTAGATGATATATTTCAAAAAACTACTGCAAAGGAGAAAACATAATGTTTATTATTATTTAAAAGAATAAAAAGTACCTATAAATAGCTTTATCTAAGATTCCATTTGCTTTTTATAAATTTTATGTTAATTTTTAAGAGTATGAAAAACTGAAATAAGTACGACTACATAATTCAGATTAACGCTGTTTGGATTTACCCAATACAATAATACAATTAGAAGATTTTGAATTTAGATAAGTCGTTTCAAAATGTGGAATCTACATGGAAAAAATTTTAATTTTCAAAATTAAAAATATATTTATTTTTTTTGTTTTAGTGTTATATTTGAATAATATTTTATTTTGTTTGTTATATGATTTTATATATATATGTGATGAATATATATTCTTTGAGTTGAAATGAAACCCTGCGTTTTTATGTACGAATAATAATTTACAATTTAATAGTATGCAGAGCAATATGACGCATTTTTACAGCGTGCTCCTTTTAATTTCGAAATACTCCATTTTGGATACAATCTATGCTACATTTTGAAAAAGTGAAACGGCAACCCTGGTTAGGAAATGAGTAAAGCAGTAGAAAGATAGTAATGCAAAAAAAAAAGATGTTAATAACCGATCTGTTAAATCTTGTATTGAACGATTTAGTATTTCTGTAGATAGGTGATTTCTCCTTAATCTTAGTTCTGCAAGTGGGTAGTCTGAAGATGGTTTGGAATCTCGAGTTGCGCGGAGGGACGTTCAAATCAATACTAGAGACTAATGCATAAGAATATACTTGACCTTTGAAAATATTATATAGAAATGTAGATTCTCCGACTTTCTAGTGTGATTAAGTTGGTATTCTCTAGTTTATATAATAAAACTCTGGTGAATTTTCGCTGGGCAGCCTCAATTTGTGCACAAAACAATAGTAAAAGGACTCCAAACCTGACTAGCATACTCGAGAATATTGCTTACTAAAGACTAATAGAGACATATATAAATGAATGCCTACATAAATGATTTGCAGGTGCGAAAGATAAATCCTAATAAACGAAATGATCTGGGAGTAATAAAATTAATGTCAGGAATGAAGAGCAGCTTTCGTTCAAAAATCACACCCAAATCTTTTATCTCATCAACACGAGCGATAGCAGTATAGTGAATGGTGTAGTCAAAGAGCATGGGGTCTTTTTTGCGAAGAAATGAAATACATTTACAATTGCTTAGGTTGAGTTCAATACAGTTCTCGTGGCACCATTTTTTTATTCGTAGTATATCCTTCTGAAGATGGACACAATCCGTGACGTTATTAATTTTTCTGAAAATCTTGGCATCATCACAATCAGACAAAAAACAAGAAGGTATGTCGTTGATGTATATGAGAAAAATTAATGGTCCAAGTATTGTACCTTGGGGTACTCCGGAAATTTGCTTAAATGAGGGTGATTTTAGCCCATTGAATAGAACGATATTGTCCATGCTAGTTAAATTGGAGTGGAACCAAGATATCGTGTCTGTTTGAAATCCCATCGGTGCCGTTTTCGACAGACAGTGCTTGTAATTAATCTTGTCAAAAGCTGTAGCGAAATCAGTGTAGATAGAGTCTATTTGTGTATTTTCATCGAGAGCAGACGCGATTTTGTCTGTGAATAAAGATAAGTTGATAATCGTAGATAGCCCCGGTAAAAATCAGTGCTGTTTTTCAGAGGTAAATGGTTTTATTTTGAATAGGAGCTGATAGTAAACAATTTTTTCAAAAATAAGTGCTAGAGCTTTAGAGATAGAAATAGTTGTATAGTTTATAACGAGTTTAGGGTCACCAGTTTTATAAATATGCATATCGAAGCAATTCTTAAGAGATACCGGGTAGATTCCGCTAGACTTTGTGAGCATCTCTTAAAAAGAATATTTGGAATGCCGTCAGATCGTGGGCTTTTGTCACAATAAGGATTGCTCAATACATTAAGAACTTATTATGGAGAAATAAAGCTCAACATTATATTCATATTGGAAGTGTCCGGAGAAGCGTAAAAGATAATGCCGGGGTCTATTTCAGACTATACGGATGTAAAGTGCGCGAAAAAAAAAACATATACGTAGAGGAGATGACGATGTATCATCAATAAATGTTAATTCTTTAGGATACGTGTTCGATCTAGGTTTTTACTGAAAGCCCAAAACGCCTTTGGGTTGCGATTTTGTGGATATTCAGTGCTTTCGACGTACTTTTGATAATATTGAGTAATCAAGGATCTAGATAGCTTCCTCAGATAAGAAAAAGTTTTATAAATCTCAGAGTAGGGACTATTTTTTGTACAGACGTCTATATTTATCTATTGCCTTCAGGACTTTAATAAGTTGGAAGCTATAGTATTTCGGAAAATGATTGTGATTGCGAATATTTATTTCAGGTATAAACAAGCCTATTCCAATATTAAGTACTTCATAGAATTTATTAAATGATTGGTCAACATCAAGCAAAGAGATGGGAGAGAATTCAAAAATTTCAGAAAGGCCAGTGTAATTGTCTCCTTCAAAATTTCCTTTTTTAGCAAATTTATTAGGAGCATTTCTTGAATGTGCTAAATCTAATAACAATGAAAAACTATGTGTATGACATGCACTGTCATCTTTCGTGAAATAACCAAACTACTGTCAGTGGGCATATTGCAATCATGAGCATAGAGCAGATTTCAACTCAGTTGATAATTTCCCTAGATGCGCGTTGTCTCCTACTTTAAAATTTTTCACATATGCAAAAAGAGATTGAAATGAGTACACTGTAAAATTGCATGACTTTTTCGTTTGCTTAATTTTTTAAAATCTCATGCTTTTAAAATATTTCTTCCGACCCTTATGTACATACTAGATTACTGCAGGTAACAAGTAAATATTATAAATGTTTGTTCTTGCTTTGCTTTCTTATATAATTATAAATTTACAGGAAAGTAATTCATTATGTTATCGCTGAGAGGTAAAGGCAAGAATTCTTCCTGCTTTCTTAGGAAGGTATTACACGTCTTCACTTATTCGTATCTCGTATTTAAATGAAAATTATCCACTTCTTTTTCTAAAAGATTGCACAAATCAAAAATCATTACTTTTGCCTTTTCTAAGTATCCCCAGAATGGTAACTAACATTCTCGAAAACGCTACGCATCAATATATGACGCACACCTTGCTAAACCAGTTCAACGTAAGGTATATTCACGTACTTATTACTAAGGAATTCCAGGTAATGTAATGATACGGGCCCGACCACTGACATGTATAACATAGACTTCCGACACTACTGAAATTGCTTACATTAATGTAAATGAATCATATTACAATAAATTTAAACAAGATTACGTTACATCTGCCAATATTTAAGCTGAAAACAACAATGGCTAAGAAAAGATAACATACAATTTGATTAAAATACACCGTACTTCAAAAAAGCATAGATATAGCGGATGATCTAAAATGGATTTAATTGAAAAAAACATTGGCAACGGTTATATCCAGGGTTGGTTGCAAAAATGCAGCCTAAATGATGTTAAGCCGTTCGCAACGGAAAAATTTGAAAAAATTACGGTGGAGAAGCGCTAATTAAAATGTTATAAAAGCTGAAGAAGCATATCTTTGGATATGAAGCATTTTTGGGTAAGTTAACAGACAAGTTGATTATTTCCTTATCTGACTTTATCCGGTATTTGGTTTATATATCTCCTTAGAACAAAAATATCATAACAATTGCTTTAAATTGTACTGACATCTAGCGACAGTTTGCATGTCGTGCCCACACGACGACTGAGCTGCCACTTTGAAAATCGCTGAGGGATTGACATCTGGCAGACGCAGAGCAGTCTGATGGAAAAGGAAGAAGAAGAGAGAGGGCCGATAAGACTTTCTGTCATGCAAAATTGAATTGGGGGTATGATTATAAAAGGTAAGAAAAGTTTTAGTTTGATATAAAGAAAACAACGAGGAAGAAATTAATAAAAAGTAAGGAATTAGTAATGTAAGGCGCGGTTAGCAAAATTCCAAAACTGGTGTGGAATATGATTAGAGATTTTTAATCGGTCAAGAATATTTGCCGACTGATAATTGTTCTTGTGAATAGTAGAAGTTTGTGTCCCAGAATAAAGGAAAAAGGGAAAATCTGAAAAATCACAAGGATGCATTTCGCAAAATGGATCACATCATCCTGTGCCAACGTAATTAATAAAGAAAGGAATTCCAAAGACTCGTAGCAGTACCTGAAACAATGTCGTTCGACTACTGTAAATTTAACTAAGGGACGTACATTTGAAGAAATTGTTTTGTATACCATTATGAATGTTTTTTGAACATCTATAAGATATTTTCGGAGAAACTAGTTTCACACTTTTGCGTACACAATATCATTAACTTTGTTTTAAAGCACATTCCAGCGATGTTACGGCGGATGATATGGACATGTAAGTAATTTTTCTAGGATGCTGTTTGCATATTAAATATGAGCTGAATTGGTTACACAAGAAAATATTGCACAATTTAGTGCCAATAATATAAATAAATTTTTCTTTAAATTATTTTAATTCAAAATTAGAAAGAACTTGGTGGTAATCTAACACGGATTCGATTTAAATCCATGTGATTCTAAAATATCATTACAAGCTTGGAAGTTTGCTTTTGGTTTCAGTATGTAGTTCTTAATATTCTTTTCTATTGTAGTGTTCCTACTTCAGTTGGTAAAGATGATAAAGTAATCAAAGTAATCTAGACTAAGCTAGGAATGCCGCTTTGTTGAGTCTAAGAGTCGTAGATCGCCAAATCAGCTATAGGGTAGGCTGAATGCCGTAATATTGCGTATACTGCTATATTGCTGAGGGTCAGGCTGTATGCCGCTTTATTGATCTTTAGGCTTAAGCGCCACTGTAAATTGTGATCAGGCTAAAGTGCCGCTTTATTGATCAGTTGGGCTAGGGAGCCGACTTATTGAGAAAGTACACACTTGCTAGGGGAAACAATTCTGGTTTTATTTGGTTACTATCACTCTTTTTATACAAATTAAATTACATTCCTTCTTAGGTAGTCAGTCCATTAGAAAGAATTAAAAATTTCAAAGCAAATTACCAGAATAGCAATTTTACTGCTTTCTTACTTTATGGCATGACCTTTCACAATATTGAACTTATTTGTTTATTGTGACACAGTTTTTCTCAAATACATTGCGTCACTTGACATGCTGCTAAATTGTATAAAATTGCTGATTTAATTGATTTTACTGTATTAATTTATCGGAAGTATTGAAAATGTTTTCTTTTTACAAATCATGCTCATGTCTCATATTACATGTTCACAAGATAATATGACACTTGCACAATAAAGTATGTGTGTACATGCTTACTTGTGAGTTTACTGATGTGTATATTATTACAATATTACAAATTATTAACTAAGATTACATGATGTGTATAATATGTATATTACACTATTATAATTATGAAAAAGTAAGATTTGGATATGTAAATTCAAATATTGTTTACGCCTACACAAATCTAAACGAAATAAGAGGAGATGCCGCGTCAACAAATGGCAAGACTGAGATATTGTTTGCATTATTTTAAACTTTATTTTTCAAAATATATTTGTGTTATGTAAAGTTTGTTCAATATAAATATTACTTAGCTTGGACATGATAATTCCAAAAATAAGAAAATAACAATTGAAACAAATAATAATTCAAACCAAAAAATAAAAATTTAAATTGAAACAAATGATAATAAAAACTAAAATAAAAAAATCAAATTGAAAATACAAAATGATAATTCAAACAAATGATAATTTAAACTAATAAGCAAAATCATAAATCAAAGCAGGCAAATACTAATGAATGTTAACCAACGAAATAAAAAGAAACGCAAAAGAGTCTAATAATAAATGCAGAAGATTCTGTTGTATTAATCTGTAAAAATTAAAAACTTTATTAATTTTTATTTTATACAAGGTTAATTTTAAATGGGCGTCACTGCAGCCTATATATGTATTTTGCCAGAATTCAGAATGAACCTTCCCGTATGGGAAAAGCAGAAAAACAAGAAACTTAATTAAAATAGACCTTTTCAGTGACAATGTCACTGATCCGCCTTTTGGATAAATCACTGGTCAAAAGCGCAGCAATTTATGTATAGGTTCAAATTCGCCCAAAGATTTCCTTCTCTCTGATCCGTTTCGGAAGACTGATAGAAACCAATGATTTTCAGTTATAGTTATAGTCAAAGTCGTTTTTGCGCATTTACAATATATTGTCCTTCAAGTGTAGTCCTAATTTCACAGTTTAGATTTATGTTAAGTCAGGCTTTCTATTTTGGCCATGATTTCACATTTTAATAATTTTCCGCGGCGGAAGAGATATTCTTAAATAAGAACGCCACTTGCCCATAAGTACCTTATATAAACATTATTCGAACAATTGATGAAATGTTTTTTGTTATGGATGTTATGGAGCGAGTTGGCTTGTACGTGAAGTCCCTTCTATCACCATGAGCTAACAGCTTACTAAGTGAACAGCGATAATACAGAGTGGCACGCTGGCACCCCGGCTATTGCGTGAGAGTTAGTGGGGTAGATTACCCAAGTCCTGCCGATGTCACTGCCCACATACAAAAAAATAATTGGTGCTTTCAAAAAATAAAGAAAAAACCATGCAGCACCACCGGGTGTGGACCCGGTGCAGAAGCGGTCCTTCACCACTTACCTTTACTTACCGAAGACGTAGATGACATGCCTTCTTGCCATTGACCCATCAACCCAATCGACATTGAGGCCTGTAAATGAAGCGGAGGAGCAGACCTTAGAACACCATTGCATTATAAAGAGTATCTTCCACACAAACTTGCAATAATGTACACCATTTAACAATCCCTTCCGAACCCTTCCCTACCAAAAGGGTATTTGATTGGGGCTCACAGCACTGACAGTAGCTACAAGAACCGTGAAGCGATACTCTATTGTGGATTAATATTTAGTACCGTGGATATAAGCACATATAATTTTCTTTTAGTATTGAATTTACCTTGGAGTAGGCGCAAATTAATGAGCTTGATCTCACTTGTGCTCTTTTAATAAAGAATCATTTATTTATTTATTTATTTGAATTCATACCTCTTAATACTCGAATTGGTTTTGTTAAATATACTTTAAAATAAATGAATCTCACTGAGATCTAATGGTGAAAGGTTCGTAGTTATTTAATACACTTTAATGTCAGCATGATCCTAACAAAACTCCTTCTACTCTTACACTCTTATCAGCTACATAATTACTAGAATCTGTATTCAAGTACGTAAATGATTTTATGACGGATATCGTTACGTCCAATGGAAAACACAACTGGAAATCATAGAAAAATATCCTTTCTTGGTCCTGTTTGCAACCCAGCGAGACCAAATATATAATATAAAAAGTGTGTATTATCAATTATCATTCTATCCTTAAAGAATTTTATAAAGTGAAAAAAGCAATTACGTAAGGGTGTGTTCTGTAGAGGTACCATCGCAGAGGCCTGCGAGATGATCTGGTTTTGCTCACAGGTTACTATACACCACTAAAAACTGTTAAAAAAATTACTAACTATAGTCTTAACTAATATAATGCTGGACTGGATGTCACCGACATTTTGCCATAATACAACTGGATTAAGGTGACTGGATGTCATAGCTTGCGCTAGCACACCATATGCATTTATATGCTAATTTACGAAATGCATGTGTGGCTCGGTGGAATCCAAGTGACTGGAAGTCACTGATACTTTACAATACGGGAGGAAATTTCTAAATTACCCGGTGGTTAAATGGTTCAAACGAACGAAGCTGACGGGGTGTCACTGATATTTAATCAGCTGATAACAAAATGCACATTTATGTAATGTGTGTAAGCCTCGACAGAATCTGAGTGAGTGTATGTCACTGGTACTCTACATTAAAGAAGAGAAGCAAAATATAAATATGCGCAGTGTCTGGATGTTTTAACAGGTTCGAAATGACTGGATGTTACGTATACCTCCCAATATAGATCTCACATGCCAGTTCATAAAGTGACTATATGTCTCACAAGAATGAATGTGACTCGATGCCAGTAAAATTTTACGATTAAAGATGAGAAATACCGATTATATTATATAATAGTGGCTGGATGTTTTAACAGTATCTAAATCACTATATGTCACGTATATTTCACGATTTTATTCAATCCCAAGATCACTGCTTCCTTAAACCTCACCTAGTCGATATCGCTTCCCGTGTCCATTCGTTGTAAAATTTTCCAAAAGAATTCTTTTTTTCCTTTCTTCTTCCTTATTTCAAACTCGTAATTCTCTTTTCTTAGTCAAAGCACAACTAAAAAACCCAAACTTTTATAAACCTAAATTTAACAAAACCATCGTAGCAAAAATCAGGCAAGCTCTTTTTCTTCTTCTTCTCGAAATTTTTTCGATCGCCCCCGGCAGCCGTCAAGTGTACAACGTTGGGAAAATGGCAGCACGAGCGCAATGTACACCATGTGAGCACTGCTGCTATCGTCAACGAATACACGTACCAAATGCTGCGACCATAATACTTTTTCTAAGTTTTTCAAAAGAAAAGTAAGAATTTGCTGAAGTTAGGCCAAAATATTTATAATAGTGGTTCAAGGGGAACAGAAATAGAGGTAAAATAAGTATCTAAATATTGTTGAACTAAAGAAGTCCTACACCGGTATGGCGCAGTGGAGTTTGTAAGTTTTTCTCGTTCATTCTCCTGGAGCCCTCTTGAGACCAGAGTCGTATAAGGTCCGCTCCTTTCTATTTTCAGATCGTTACAAGGGACATTGCATAAAAGATGTGTCCGCAGTGTCGCAGGGAGGATGGCGCAAAGGCACTAGCCTATAAAATCGGGACTCTCAGTATGTTAAGGTAAGTGGCGTAACAGTCCCTTCAGGACTGGATGTGGTGTTTCGTTTTTTGTGTATATTGTGGGACAGCGACACCACTACTATCCTGCAATAGCCGATATGCTAGCGGGCCACCCTGTAGTCAACTCATGCTGACAGACTGGACTTCACGTACACTAGAGGCGATTGCCATAGACCCCTGTTATTGCTGCATGCAGTTTTTTTTATTGTGTATGTTATATTTTCCTTCAAGGGCTCACTTAAATAACACTATGTTTCTTTGTTTTGCACTTATATTTTAAAATCCTTCTCTACAAACAAAACATTTTTTTTTATTTTAACTTTATTCTTCTTCACCACAATCCTTGTTCTTTTACAATTTCCGGATGCTCATTCCTTTTCTATTTTCACTTTACTCTTTTTTTCCGATCCTTTTTCCTTTGCAATTTTTTTATGTTAAAGCTTCTTTCTATTTTAACTTCATTATTTCTCACTACAACTAAGACTTACTTTATTTTTTTTATTTTGAATATATTTCGACTGCCAATTGCTGACGCAATTTCTTCATCTATTTAGATGATTAGCTAATCATGTTTTAAGGGTGATTAGCTTATATGAAAGTTTGGCGATTTGCGGCTATGTATGAAAATTTATTTGAAATAAATTTATTTTATAACTCCCTTTCTGGGATTTTAGGTATTTTTATACCCTAGTGCAAATCTAAAGGGTATAAGTTTGTCATTCCGTTTGTAACACCTAGAAATAGTGATGTTAGAGCAAAATGGATTGGACAAACATACATAAAATTAAAAGTTCTTTTGATTTTTGCATGTCCGTCTGTCCGCCCGTCCGTCTATCCGTACGTCTGTCCGTCATCACGATACCTCGAGAACGCGTGTACTTAGAGAGCTAAAATTTTGCACATGGGCTTCTCAAAGAAAAGTAAAGTTAAGTTCGCAAATGGGACAAATTAGGGAACTTCTTAGTAGGGTTGCCATACAGAAATTTAATTTTTCACTACATATTTGGACACTGGCTGAGAACGCACCAACGTAGAGCGTTTAAATTTTGAACATAATGTTTTCATAAAAATAGTAAATATAATTACAAATATTAACTTAATCGGGCAACCCCTTCTAGGTGCTGTCATCTAAAAATTTTGGGTTTTTACGTATCCTGTGAAAATGATCAATCCTAGACATTTTTGTTGTGCTAAAAACTTCTTCAGAATATGAAATCCTATAAAATTAGTAACAATAATTTTTGCTGTTCAACAAACCGTTCTAGAGATATATTCAAAAACCACTTCAAAAATGAAACTTGTGCGGATGGGTGACGATACGAAATTACAAACAAGCATTCATCGTCTGTCTTTGGATGCTCCTGTTGGAGGTATAGTGCTTTGTGCCGTTCGTCGCAACCTTCCATGCACATTAATCGATTTTGTTGAGTCCGGCGATCTGGAGTTTATATGTGTTAGCTCTCAAACTCTCACACAGAAACGTATATATTGCTACAGTTTACATCCCTCCATGCTGCCTGCCGACGAATTATTGTTTTTTTGTGACTTTTACTTGCGTAGTGGTAACTGGGAACACTTTCTAGACAACGATTGCTTGCTGCCTTCTTTCTCGGCGACTCCTCAAAATGCCATATCTTTTGTTGACAACATTATTCCTTCAAGCCTAATGCAGTCTAGCGGCATTATTAATGACTCTGCAAAATCTCTCGACCTGGTATTTTCTTCCGATCCCAATGGGACTCTCGTTAAGCGTTGTTTAACTCCTTTGTTTCCTGAAACAAGTCATCATCCGATACTAGATGTAGTTTTGTTTTTTGATCCTGTAACTTTATCATTTAATGCTTCTAGTGACTACTGTTATAACTTTAAAAAAAGCTGATTTTGATAAAATGAACGAATGGTTATCCGTTTGTGATTGGACCGGTGTGCCGGGTGAACGTGGCATTGATGAAGCTGTTAACTCGTTTTAAAACACATTATTTCTTTGTTTTACTCACTGTGTACCACTTGTTCGTTCGAATCATGATTCGAATTGTCAACGGTGGTTCAATGGCTCGTTGAAGCATCTTAAAAATTTAAAAAATAAAGCTTGGAGGAGGTTCTGTTCCTCAAGGAGTGATGCTGATTACGTAATTTATTCAACTTTATTGACTCGTACAACGATTATGTACTTAGAATGAAATCGTCTTTGCGTGCTGAACCAAAGCAATTTTGGAGGTTTGTTAACTCTAAGCGCAACTGTGACGGATACCCTTCATCATTGCGACTCTGTAACTTAGACAGTGTGGGGATCCGCTAGAGACTACCAATCTTTTTGGTGACTTCTTTAATACTGCATTCTGTGATAACCACTGTGGTATGTTATACGGATTTTACCCATTTGAAAAAGCTTCCGCTGACTTCACTTCAACCTAAAGACCTGTTTTTCGATGAAGCGGCTGTCTCCATGTACATTCCAAGCATAGCTGGTAGTTGTTCTGGCGGTCCGGATGGCGATCCTTCCACACTAATAAAACATTGTGCTACGTCCATCGTTCTTATTTTGTGTTATATATTTAATTTATCTTTAACTTGCGGTATTTTTCCGAAACAGTGGAAGCTTTCTTTGAGTATTCCTTTGCACAAGAAGGGCAATAAGAGCGACATTTCTAACTACAGACCTATCGCCAATTTAAGTGGTATTTATAAGATATTTGAAGCCCTGGTTTGTGATGTTTTGTACTTCCACTGCAACCCCTTCCTGTGCTCTTTTCAGCATGGTTTTATGAAGGGGAAATCTACTACGACTAATTTATTGGAGCTATTGAAAACGGTAAGCAAGTGGATTGCATTTTCACGGATTTCAGTAAAGCTTTTGAACGAAACAATCATAAAATTTTAATTCACAAGTTGACTCTTCTTAGTTTTCCTTCTCTCTTTGTCAATTGGCTTCGTTCTTATTTATCTGACTGTACGCAGCGAGTCATATTTCGCCCAGCTCTTTCTGACGAAACAGATAATATTTCCGGCGTATCTCAAAGTAGCCATCTTGGACCACTCCTTTTTATAATTTACATCAACGATGTATCTCTAATTTTGGCTAATTCAAGAATTCTTTGCTTTGATGACGATGCCAAAATCTCCCGCATTGCTTCTAATGAAAACGAGTGTGGATTTTTAAATTCGGACTTAGACACCTTTCATAAATGGTGTGCTATTAACAGTCTTCCTCTTAATATTAGCAAATATACTACTATGTCCTTTTATCGTAAAAGGAGGCCATTGAAGTTTAATTATACTTTAGATAGATGCTTATTAACTAGACTTGACAAAACCAAAGATATGGGTGCCTTCCTTAATACTCGTCTTTCCTTCGAACATCATATTAATTCAATCGTGGCCAGGGCTAATGCTACTCTGGGGTTTGTAAAGAGATGGTCAAAAGAGTTTAATGATCCATTCATAACGAAGATCCTTTACTGCATATTCGTTAGACCCATTTTGGAGTATACCAGTCCTGTCCGGTCTCCCTTCTATTCTGTATATATAAATCGCATCGAGGCTGTGCAGCGGAGATTTATCCGATTTGCCCTGCCAAGGACTTCAGTGGGACAACCCTATTATCCTGCCTCCATACGTTGATAGACTTAAACTCTTTCCATTAGATTCTCTTGAGAATAAACGTAAAACTTTCAGAGTTGTCTTTGCATTTCAGTGTTCCTGTGCACTCCTTGAGCAACTGTGACTTCTTCATTGTTCCTCAGTACAGTACAAACTATGGCATGCACGAGCCGGTTTCATCAATGTCTCGTACCTTTAACCGCCAATTTGATTGCATTGACTTTCATCTTTCAAAAAGTCAGATAAGGGATCAGCTTAGTAAAAGTAACTTGCATTTCATTATTATTGTTATGTATACTTTTTATCGTTATTATGGTTATGTATGTTTTTGTCATTTTATGGTTATATTTCACTTTTGTAAACTCAGTAATCAGATCGGTAAATAAAAAATAAATAAATAAATCTAGCGTCTTGTATGGATTCATCCCAGGCTTTGGGATTTTCATCTAGGATTGTTCGCAGGTTTTCTATTAGCGGTCTATGTGCATGCTCTATTAAAGTGTTCACTATGGAAATTGGTTCCTTGGTCGGTGACTATTCTCTTTGGTAGGCGATAGCGCGTAATGATTTCGGCAAAGAAAACTTGCGCTACTGTGACTGCTTCTGCATTAGGTATTGCAAACTAATGGACAAATTTTGTTAGATTATCTTGATGTGTTCTTTTCTATTAGGCCTATAATATCAAGGTAAACTTTTTTGAAGGGCTGTTCTGCGATATCCGTGATTACCGTTGGCATTTTATATTGGGGAGATGCTTTCATCCTTTGGGCACTTTTTCAAATATTTTAGAATGTCGCTAGGCACGGGTCTTCACCAGCACTTGCGTCTTATATGTTTGTAAGTTTTAATGACATCTTGATGGCCACACAAAGGGGAATCGTGGTGATCTTTTAAGATTGTGTGAACCTCTGTGGGGCTCGTGATTATTTCAGCTGTCTTATTTGTGCTTACTTTTTTATCAAGCGTAGCTGGGTTTTGTTTATCTGCCTCTGGGGTCTGAATTTCGTTTTGACCCCCATTCAAGTGCTCGTTTATCTCCATATTGGAGCTATGTTTAGCCTCTCGAGTGTTTTGTTTCTGACCTCGAGTCACGACGAAGCAATGAGCGGATTTCTTTTTATTTTTCGTTCTTGAAGGATTGTTTTCCTCCAAATCCGAGTCCATGCTTGAGGGACCAGGACTTTTACCGTTAAGGTATTGCTTTAACCGTCTTCTTTTAGCGCGTGAATGTTATGACTTAGTGCATCAGCATTAGTGTTGTATTTCCCTGGTTTGTATTCGATGTTGTAATTGAATTCAGATAATTTGTGGTGAAATGTCACTAAACGCGAAGTTGAATCTTTTACATTAAAGACACCCTAGGTTTATGGTCTATATAGACCATGAATTTTCTGCCTTCAAGGTAGCATCTGTAGCTTTAGGTTGCTTAGAATATAGCCAATAACTTCTTCTCTATAGTGGAGTAATTTCTTTCACCTTTGTTTAACGTGCGACTGGCATAGGCAATAGGGTGATCCTTTCCGACTTCTCCTTGAGAAAGTACAG
Source organism: Dioctria linearis (assembly GCA_963930735.1). NCBI lineage: Eukaryota > Metazoa > Arthropoda > Insecta > Diptera > Asilidae > Dioctria > Dioctria linearis. The sequence goes on along the minus strand of OZ005740.1, from coordinate 104,329,938 downwards.
CTCCGACGGCCTCCTTACTTACGTCCGTAGTTCGAATAAAGCGTTTTGTCGAATCTAGATAGATTAGAAGAGGTGTAGAAATTAAAGCATGTTCGTAGAGTAGTCTGAGATAAATTTTCTATAACAGTTGGCAAGTCCCAAAATGGATTGGACTTGCCTTACTAGGCCATCTTACTTGGGTCTGGTAGTACACCTTCGCTAGAATATTTATGTCCTAGGTAAACAACTGCTCATCTCAGAAACTGGCACTTCTCTGGCTGCAGTTTTAAGTTGTTCTCTGTCAACTTCTTGAAGACTTCTTTTTACCACAGATGACAATCTTATCTAGGTAAAGAAAACATTCGAGGCCTTGTAGGCTTGTCAGATTGAAAATCATTAGACGTTGAAATGTGGCGGGGGCTCGTGTGAGCCCGAAGGGCATACTCTTGAACTCGTACTGCCCATAACTTGTACTGAAAGTTGTTTATGTCGATTTTTTTTGTCGGCAAGAACTTTATGGTAGCCATTGACCAAACGATGGATGGTAAAGTACCTGACATGACGCGACGCAATTGGTCAAGAATATCCTCGGTTCGGAGCTAGCGGTAATGCGTCGCCTATTGTCTTCTTGTTTAATTTACGGAAATCGACAATGACGCGCCACTTTTTTTACCGTCAGCTCCCGCTTTCTTTGGGACAATTAATTATGGTGAATACCAAGGGCTTTTACTAGACTGGACTATTTCTTTTAGCTGCTCGTAGGCTGGGTTGGGTTTCAGATAATCGGTAAATTTTTGATTACTTGGTGCTTGATCTTGCACCAGTGGAATGTTATGCGTTATCGACTTTGTATTGATGAATTTATCACCTTTGAGGAATAATATATTGTTGTACTCTTGGCGAAGTCCTGATATCGAAATTATTTCTTCCGTGGTTAAATTTGGGTCTAGGCTGAGTTCTTGCTCTAGCCTTAAAATACGCGGTATAAATATCTGAGATACTGTACTTTTCCCGTTGTGTCGGCTAAACATTGTGTCGGCTAAACATTGTGTGTCACTTACTTTTCCTCTTATATTGGCTTCGTGTAATTGAATTTGATTTATTTACTTCCTTTTTAGGCTTTATTTCATGGTATTTAGCATGTTGCAAGGTAATTCCTTCCTGCTGTACCGCCAGTTGAGTTTGATACACCTGTTTTGTCATCTGTTTGCGCGACTAAGGTGTAGTATTTTATTGGATACAACTGTAATTTAATGCTGTTTATGACTACTTTATAACTATTAGCGTTGAAAATACTAACCAACACTAATTCTGCTCCAGATGACAGCAAACTAGACTGTGACAACAATTTATGACCGTGCAGGAACCAATGTATATTGGTTCCTTAAAGGTAACCAATTACAGCCTGATTTCGTCGATCTCTTGTCTGCCCAGACAGCTTGTTTCACATTATGCCTAGGACTCTTTCCACCTTGGCAGCCAGCTTTTCCCATTTAAGAGGCCTCGAAGACACTGCATGTGGAGTGGATAGCTCAACCTGTTTAGCCTCTGCTTCTTCTACTAGTGTTCTTCCTTCGACTACTTTTTCGGAATGTTGTTTGTGCGTTTCAAACTCTAATGGCAAAGCAAATTCATCTGGACTGGTTTCCGTGCGAGGAAACCTCAGTTCTTTATTGGGACCCTCAACCATACAGTTCTTCGTTAGGATATCATTTCCTAGAACTCCGTCATCGGCAAGGCCCGGCAAGTCCCTTACTACTTAAAACTTGTAGGGAATTTTATTTTGAAAATGAAGTTTCCCTGGCAATTTCCCAGCGCCTTTCCGGGAGCAAATGGGGTCTGAACTGTACATGCCTCATTGTGCTTAATTACTATAAGGTCTTTTAATGACCTTTTTTCCTGTGTCGGCCACTAGTGTAGTTTGGCCATTCAGGCCTATGTCTAAAGGAAGATTTACTGTAGCGACACTGGAATCGGTCATCTGAAGGGATCCTATTTAATTTGATGGGTTATTTATAGTCGAATCGGGAAGTTTTGGGTGGACTTTGCGTCGTTTTCCTGACTCCGGGCTTTCCATTTTTACCTCTGTTTACATCATTTACTACATGTCCAGGGAGAGCACAAAATGCACACTTCTTCGTACATTATACACTCGCAAATTGTGAGGACATTACGGCTCTCTAGGGCTTTGATTTGGTGGATCCGTGGAATTGGGTCTTTGTACACTATTATTTAATTTACGGCACATTTTTACGTTTGAGGCAATCTGCATATGGATGGCCTCCTAGATTACAAAAACTACAATTTATTTTATTTAGATAGTTATTGTTATTTTATACAATAAAATTGTTCGTGGGCGATATTGGCTCCCGTTTTACATTGGTTGGTATATTTGTGTGCCTGTGGAACTGCGACTGCTGTATATGACTGTTTGTATTAGTGGGCAGGTTCTGAGGAGCTTTCGAGAGCGGGGTTAGGCTAAATTTAATACGTTCTGATTTATTGCCGAACTATTTTGACTGAATTGTGCGTTATTTGGTATATTCGCACTTACTATATATGACGTTGCATTTTGTACCAGATTTTCTTGAAATTGCCCTGGTGGCTTCAGGAATACAACACTTTTCTGGAGATGCTCCACGTCATGTACTTTTTGTATAAGGTCATCTACATTGCTGTCTGCCATTGTCAAAAGATATTGACACATACATATATGGGTTATCTACACCAGTCGTTGGTACACTTTTGCGAAGTCCTCGAGCTGCCAACATTTATTTAACTCGTACCGTGAAGGCTGTGGGATTTTCTAGGGGATATTGCCTAGTTGTGAATAATTTATTTACCAGTCCCTGGTAAGTTTCTCTGGGCAGATGTGTGCGATTAAGCCTTCTTCTGCTTCGTTGAAAGTAGCGGGCATATTAGAAGCAAAAAGCTGATAAACTTCGCCTAGAAGTCTAGTAGGAAAAATTTGTAGGAATCCTGATATGTAGTTCCTCAACTGAAATGCACTGTATAACTTGTCTACAGCATCCTACGAATGTGTGGAACTGGAGGCTCAATTTTGTGTGCTGTTCTACACAGAAAATGGGAAATATCTGGGCAGTTATCTTGGCGAAATAGAAATAACCACTACTCGGTAGCTAGTGTCCCATATGCTGGTTTCGAAAAGAGAGTCGCCCAGCCAATTTAAAAGAACTGCTCTCGCAGTTGCCTCAATGACACTTTCGATATTTACAATTTAATCTAAATCTACACTATTGGTTATAATTTCTACCAGGAGAGAGTGCAAAATTCCCCAAACTGTTTTAAGCTCCTTTTGAACTTCTCTGTATTTTTTTTAAATTTTGGAAAAATTTTGAGATTAGAACCAAATGGTACACGCTTAATCACAGCTAATTCTCCTAGCCTATAGGAATTTGCTTGTATTCCTTTTTAATTAATATTTAATAATTATATTTTCGGCTTGGATATCTTGGATTTTAGCTGCTGCTTGTAACCTTATTTCCTTTCTCGAAATATCAAAGTGTTCGCCTATTTCTTTTCCTGCAGTCACACTAGCCTAAGATCCTCAGCTCTGCGGATTGAGACATCAAACATTAACTAAAAGGGACCTTTCGAAGTGCTCCTTTACCACGAAAAATGTATGAAACTCTGCGCTTTGTTTACATTTTTATACCACACTTCCGAGTTGTCAATAGAAAACTTTGTTAACATCGGAATTACAATTCTGTTTGTTCGTTCAACTTGTCCGTTGCTTCTCGCGACCCCAGCCGTAAGGACAGTATATAATGTTTCTTCTTTTTCAGTATTCTTTGAACAAGTAGGATGTGTATGTTGTTGCTCGGTCACACGCTATGTGTTTAGGATTCCCAAAAACTGTGTCCTTGGATTTCTAACTTTGGAATTGCTTCCTTAGATCCTGTACTCTTACACGGCTATAACCAGAAAACATCGTAAAAGCATCAATAGCACTGAGTATATACCGATATTGCTTCTTCGTTGCGGCAAGTGGTCAATGTAATACGTCGTAAGTGGATGATCTTTTGGCATTGGATGACGGAACCCCTTTTCTTTCCTTTGCTTCTGTTCTTCCAGTATGCACTGTACACAATTCTGTCTCGATAGTATTATCTTCTGTCTTAGGCGGGGAATATAAAACTATCTTTTAAAGTGTCCTCTACCTTCCTTGAAGCGAAGTTTCCTTGGCCGTAAGGTTAATCTTATCACCTCCGCTTGTATCGCACTTGGGACGTAGAGTAATATCTCACCATCTTTGCTTAATTTATAGAGAGTGTCTGCTTCACTAAAATAGTCCTCATATTTCTCTTTCTGCAGTATCGCTAGAATCGCTTCAAGTTTTCAGTTCTCACCTTGTACTACCTGAATAGCACGCATGAAATTTGATTGAATAAGCATGACTACGGGGTTTCGAGTGAGAGAACCGGAGTGCCTAATCTATGAACCGCTCCGATATTCAAGAGCGTAGTTGAAGTTCTCTAAAAGTAAAGCCAAACCGGCTATTCTAGATGCTAGTTCCTTTCGTCTCTTCGTAGCTTTAGAAGCTGCACAGTCGTTGACGATTTTAACTGTATTCCGACAAGATATACCCGTATATATATATACTCTAATTCATAACTGCAAAACCGTTCTTGTGCTGCTGTTGTCTTCCTACAAAAAGAGTATACTGGATGGAACTTCATATCATCACTGCCATGCTGAACTAAAATGGCCCCCAACCGTTGTTTTGATGCGTCGGTGTGAATTTCTGTTTCGACTTCTGGTTGGTATTTCCTTCAAACTGGGTTAGTTGGTCCTTTAATCTCTCGAAAGTTTGCCTTTCTTATTCTTCGTAACCCCAATGAAATTGTCGCTTCCCTCGCATCATATCAGGAGTGTGATTCTGATCTTTTGTCGTACTTGAATGTCAAAATAATCGACTAAATGCAATGAACTTTTCTACTGATTTTTTCGTTCAGCAAGCCTTGCATGACGTAGAATGAACTGAAAATGACACTTCACATTACAAATTCAAAATAATGTTTCGAATTTAAGCACTTGTAATGACCTAATTAGGTGTAGAATTTCCATTTACCAAAGTAAAATTTTTGTCACAACTTCCGGGAGCAGTTGACTAATTTGTCGTATATTTAGTAGTGTTTTTTGACGTTTGTTCATCGAAAATTCCTTATACTTCATTTTGTGGTAGATAATAGTGAAGACATAAAATGAACTGAGTTGAAAAAAAAAGTAGATAAAGTATGTCAAAATGCACAACTAAATAGAACGACAAAAGATCAGAATCATCCCACAGATAACGGTTTCGCTATTCGTGCATACTCCGGTATGAACTTTCGGAAATATCCGATGAGACCCAGGAGCCTTTGCACTACTTTGATGCTTTCACTTTCTCTTGTGAGTTTTGAATCTTTGCGTTGGAATTTGGTATCCTAGATAGTCTATCATTTTGCACAAGATTTGACATTTAGGCCACTTTCATCTTTTTCAGGTATTATCAGGTCATCCATATAGATAAGAACATAGTTCTTCTGTGAGTTCTCGAAAAAAATGTTGTTTATAAATACTGGAATACTGCTGGAGCATTGCATAAACCAAAGGATACTTTCAGAAATTCGAAATACCCCGAAGGCGTCACAGATGCAATGTACTTAATACTTTGTTGTGAGACGGGTACATGAAAAAAGCCGTTGGCCAAATCTAAAGTTGTAAAAACCTTCAAATTGTACAATTCTTCCACTTGATCTTCAATTAACGGAAGTGGGTATCTATCCTTGAGATCAAATCAGTCTCCAATGACCTACGCTTAATCTTTTCGTAATATCCGTTTTGTTAACCAAAACGATAGGACCCGCGAAGTCAGATATACTTGGACGTATAGTACGATTCTCAAACAACTCATCAACTTGGCTGTCAACAACAGTTTTCTCATCCGGTGACAGTCTTCGTTGGCGCTGTCAACTTGGATTTTCGTCTTTGAGTAAAATTTTAAGGTTAGCGTCAGATGTTTTTCGTTTTCATTGGTTTATAGTCTCGAACGATTTAATGTATCTCAGTTTTCTATTATCATCTAAAGCGAGGATGATCGTAGTCCTGGCTGTTAAATCCTATAGAGAAAACAGAAAGTGTAGATACCTGTAAAATTCATGTATATGAGCGTGGCATTTCTCCGGTGTTTGAAGCAGGACAGGGCTTATTCGGGTTAAAGCGATGGAAGGTTTGTTTTAATTGGAAACAGCCGCCAAAGTGTCGTTGATGAGTCTGTGATGTAAAGACGGCTTGTTAGAATGTTATCGATGATTCAAAACAAATATTTAAAGCAACAATAACAACTCGTAATTGAAGAAATTCAGCAAAACTACACAACGGCAAACAAATCATTGTATACTGTTGTAGTGAGTTCTTACATTTAAAGCAAGGTATTTATTTTGGAAAAAAATATAAATGCTGTTTGGGAAATTCTCAATCAGCAGGTACCTTAGTGAAATTTATTGGTCGGTCTGTTTTGCTTAGAGGGATGTTGATGAATGTATATTAGAACTTAGTGACATCCTAAGCCTTGGCATGCATGAATAAATTCATAACTCTTAGAGCATGTCTCAACAATAACAAAATCACTGTTGGTTTAACGAAAAGTTCAATCAATTAATAAAAGCGAAAGAGACTGGTTTCATGCCTATCAATTGCATTCATGTCCAGAAAGTCTACAAGACTGCACAGAACACCCACCTGCATGTCCATTATCCGGAGAGGGAAATTTCTTTTTGACCAGAATGTTAGATAAAGAATCTAGGCAAGCTGCAAAGATTGCAAAGGCTTCTGGTCCTGGCTCAAAATCATCAGGAACAACTTCAGCAATTCCTCTATACCTTCACTAAATAACTATGGTGAAGTGGTTGTTGACTACTTCGCAAAGCTAATATTTTTTTTGGTGGGTAGATTCACTTCAAACTCTCGCCTTCTATCCACTTCACAGACATCAATTTTGCATTTCCCATTCGGATGTATTCCATATCCTATACACAACCGTAGTAGAGTTGTTCTTGCACAAACTATTCTACTTATCAATTTAGAGAGGAAAATTTTCAACTGGTGGGAAACTAGCTCATGTTCAGCCTCTTCCAAAGCAATGAAAGGGTAGCGATATTTCACAGGTATTTGATAGAGCCTGGCAGCCAGTCCGTTTATCTGAAATTAAAGCACTTGGTTTTCCCTGCCGTCATCTATATCAACCCGAACAAAAAACGTAAAAAACTCAGCTGTAAACGCACCAGAACTAGAATGGAATGCAGTGCCCAAATCTGAGCCGGGCTGGTTGCAGAGACTTCTCTCATTCCCCAATTCCTTTCCCACTCACCTTCATACTATGATGGTCTTTGCAACATAGGGTATCCCTGAGCTTTGTTTAATAATATAAAAAAATCAAACTTTCCTAACTTTAGTGTAGGTAAAATACGTAGCGCTTTAATTCTATTTAGCAAAGTTATAATTTACGATCAATTCGTCAAATTGACAAAATAGTATTTTCATATTTTTACTAACTAAAATGGATGATGTGGAAGTTTTACATTTTCACTGTTTACAAACCAAAACACAATAAATAAATTAACACATTGTTTGATTTTCGCAAGAAACAAAAGTTGAACGTAGAGAGTGGCTGATTATCTATTCGACTCGGGTCTTGATATATGAAATGATATATTTTGTGCATATGATATTTGCGAGTGGTGGCAAGTATTTTCGAACACTTAATCTTTTTCCAACTTTGGTTTAAATATGAGGTTTTTAAACCAAAGTTGCGCCCACGCCCCCCCCCCCCCCACCCCCACCCTGCGCGAAAAATCGTGGATACGACCCTGTTATATATATAGTAATATTTAAACAGCAACCAGCAAATATGTTGAATTGAGTTCATCTTTTTATATCAATGTAAAGGTACGGCGTAGCTAGACAAAACAAGAATGTGGAAAAATTCAATTTTCCATTTAACCTCTAATTTTTCATATCCCATTTAAGAAACCTAAGGCGCTTATGTTGAAAAGATTTATCCATTTCATACCCCTCTTTGTATTTTTTGCACCTTTTCTTTAAAAAGCTTAACGAAAAATGCAAATAAATTCTTAAGGTAGCTTACTTCTGCAATCCTAAAACCATTTGGGATACAAAGTATTGTATGAACTTTTGAGCTAAAGACTTTGTGTACTTATAATTCAGAAAATGTGTGAATGGTATGTTATCCACTGAAATGTATATAAATGGACTGACTGATCTCCTGTTTCATGTGGCATCAGTAAAGTATGCTCACACTGTCAATGCTACCAAATGCCGTAAGCTGGCGCTATATTTAAATTATTTGGGTATTTGCTTATATACATACATGTCAGTGGGATTTACCGAATTTTCCACAAAAGTATTTGGCACTATTTGTATATTTACATTTTAATTATGAGCCGAAAGAAGTGTTATTCACAAGGCTGTTTTGGTAAGAAAGTTTTAATTACCAAGTTGCCAGTTTTGGAAATACTGCAATTTATCGTTCCCAATCGTTACAATCGTTATGCTTTCACGGAAAGAGTCAGGAATATGAAAGTGGTGCCATTTGCTTTCATGCATTTTTGGTTCAACGAGCAGTCCATTTAGGTACATGCCAGTGATTTTATGCTATAAACAGTAGTAAAAATTCAGAAATTTGAACTATTTTGTGCCGTGACAATGAAACGAAGACGGGAAAAAATAAATAAAGCAGCTGCAATGATTACCTATATATCAAATGCCAAATCAATATCAACTAATTCACCTCTGGTACCTCCTAAACGATAGGTACATTTTAACTTCCTCTTTTGAGACAATTTGGTATAAGCAATACCAGTGGCTGCGAAAAGGGTATAGTAAAAAAATGTAAGCTCCTCTTATAAAAAGCTGGCTGCAACATGACTTCCAGTATAGGGTGCCAGTGATTCACTCAGCACTGCTGTAGATTATTCCGCCGACATGCATATGTATAAGTTATATACATAGATATATATGCCACAATATTTCCCTTTTGTCTGCTATATGTCATTAGCAATTTTAAAATATGTTGTTATAGTTGACCTTAACCAAGAATTCAAACACTATTAATTTCATTATGTTCCAGATATTGAGCATCTTTGGATTGAATGAAATTATTTTAGAATTAAACGAAACTATTTTCCAATTTAACGAAACTATTTTTACATTAAATGGAACCCTTTTCGTATGGAATGAAACCTTTTTCACTTGGCGTGAAACTATTTTCAAATAAAATGAAACTTTTTCCAATATAATTTCTGTTTGAAAAAGTTTCAATTCATTTGAAAAAGTTTCATTCCATGCAAAAAAAGGTTTTGTTAAATGCCAAAATGGTTTTGTTTAATGTACAAATCGTTTTGTTCAATTTGCAAATGGTTTCGTTTAATTCTAAAATGATATTATTTAATCTAAAAATATTATTTATATGTAAATATACATATATATATATATATGTATATATATGTATATTAACTTGTTCAAAATTATATTGCTGAACATGTCTTTAATTGCATATAAAATACTGTGTGACTTTTTTAAATTTTCTTTCTATAATTTTGTGTCACATAGTGTTCATAATAATGGTCCGAAAATCAGATCATTGAATAACGATCTTGCCAATATCCACGCTTGGGGCAAAGCGAATCGCGTCGAAGTCAATGCATCTAAGCCCAAAAGCTCATTAAAATAAGATCATAATTTATCCACTTCCGTTTCTTTTGATTGACCACTGATTTACGATACACCGCCTTTATGCATTCTTGTCATTAACATTTCCAGTACCGTTATGCTGAACAGATCATTGTTTCTCTACTGCTAAAGAAGCATCCAAATGTTTTTGATTTCTGAAAAGGTGTAAGAAATATTTCAGCCCATCAAATCTAGCGCTACTCTACAAGTCCTATATCAGACCTGGAGTGGCATACAATTCCCATATCTGGCCCGGGGCTGGTCGCACAGCCTTAGTTTCAATGGATATTGTCAAAAGAGAGCCTTCAAGCTCCTTGGCGATTTGCCAATAAATTGTCATATCGACGCCCTCGAGCACCGCCACAATGTTGGATGCCTTTCGCTCCTTTATCACTACATGCATGGTTAATGTTCCGATGAAATATCTAGTCTGATCCCTTGTAGAATGATTCCTGCACGCAAAATAAACGTCACTAAGATTTTACCATCATAACTAAATGCGTTATAAACATATAATGTAGATAGATGGACCGACGTATAAAAACAGAAATATTTCAAAGGGTATGGGAGGGCTAAAGCTTCTCTTATTACCGCCGAAACTATAATCGATTACGTTTCTTATTTTTTATGCACTGAGACTATTTACAAAGCTTCACGAAAAATTCGTATATGCTTACGACAAATTCTATCAATAACAGTATTGATTACATTCACGATTCACTATATACTATTGAGATCAACTGCTCTAGTCATTCAACTGTCTCAAATATCTAAAGTGTCATCAAGTATATTTTCTTCTGCATATGACAACATTACAACATTAAATCGTGGCTCATGTTTTATCTAAACACAGATTAATTATAGCAAGTTTTTAAGCTCTTCTGTTCTAATCCTTATATTTATTAGATGCAAAATTCCCTTTTATTAACAATTCAATTCTCAGAGGAGTCCAATACATGATGCGTTAATTCATGGAAATAAACTGTATGTTTGATTAATCAGTGGAATTACTGCTGTTGCTCATCAGTAAAATATCATTAAAGAAATCATTCTGTCTAACAATGTCATTTTTAGTAAACTGATTCAGAAATTATCTCACAAGTTAAAGTTGTGCTCATTAGAATATTAAATTTATACAAACTCGTTGGTACAAAGTTGTCATATTGAGTTCACATACTTGATTCAAGCTTTAAAATTCTTCGTGGTCTAGGGGGAGACTGTGGATAGGTCATGCTTGAACAGGCGAAAAGTTGTATGGGTAGGTGGGGAGCGGGATCCTAAAGGTTTCCGAGATAACACGATTTAAAAATAATTATATATTTTTATTTACAATGTTGTTAATTAGATAATCATTGGACCTTTCCAAGACTATAAAATTTTCCACTCTTCTCTGTTTTGAAATTATGGTAAAAAGAAGTTCACATTGGTTTTGACAAGCCCAAAAGCTTAGCTTCAAAATCACCTACAACACTCTGTACTCAAAATGTTACCCTTCCTTCGTTGTTTTCAATTTTTTCGCTGTATTATAGAATTTTGTTTCAATTTGATTTCTGTATTTTTATGAAATTGCAGTACATACACTCAATTTGTTCTTGTTCGTATATTATATAGGTATATTACCTTATATTCTTCCTTAATCAATAATCAATAATTAACCTACATATACGTAAAAGTTGTATTACTCCTGACTCAGCAATTTGTACAATTAGTACAAAGTATATAACGAAATACTTCACTAGGTGTGAACAGAACATTTTATTAACAACAATGCATGCCTAACTGAAAATGCCACTGACCTCACTTGAATTCATAAAGAAATGTGTCGTCAGCACATTTTTCTGAATATTGTGATCGCGTTGCCCGGGTAAGTAGTAAGATCAGGCATATTATAGATAAGGCATATTACAATATTAACGTCAAATGGCTAGAGAATACGCTAAAATTGGAATAAACCACAAACACACTAGTACCTATTATCAGAAAATCCTACTCATAACACAGAAAATCAAGGACTGCATGGATGTGTATGAAATTTTATACGATAAGATTTACAATAACTCCAATGCGAATCTTGCTTACGGGTCCAGATCAGTTCAATGAATTTGTTTAAAAAGACATTATTTAAATAATTAGGAATGCCTTTTACTTTATTTTGTTCTATTCATGTAAACATTTTTCTGAATTTCCTTCTAATTATCATTGATAACTCCACAAACATCATATCTGAAAAAAATTTAAAATTTTGTATTTCTGCTTCGTTCAAATATGTTGATTCATCATGAAAAATTCATATATTTTTGGAAATTTTTAAGATTTCTACACTAACCGATTCAATTAAAGCAGGGACCGTAAATGATTATTGTTACTAATTTTGTCAATGAAACAAGTAAAAAAGCTAAAATTTCTCTAAGACCAATTCTAATGATACCGTAGATGAATGCCCGTATGAAATTTCGTATGGTCACTCATTTGAGCAGTTTAATTTTTGCAGTGAATGGTTTGTCGGACAGAAAAAATGATTAGGACCAATTTTACAGATGAAGCTTTTAGTAGAATAAAAATGTCTAGGACTGATCGTTTTCACAGTATCTGAAAAAAACCGATATTTTTATATGGCAACACCAAGCAGGGGTTATCCAATTTATTGCATTTTGAAATTTTATTTTCTACAATTCTGAAAACAGTACGTTATAAATTTCAGCTCTCTATGTCAACGCGTTCTCAGGCAGTGTCCAAATATGTAGTGGAAAACAAAATTTTTGTATGGAAACCCCACGAGGAGTTGCCCGATTTATCTCATTTTCGAACTAAATTTTACTTTTTTTTTTTAAAAGTCTGCGTAGAAAATATAAACTCTCGAGTTATCGTGTGCAGCGACGGATTAACCGACAGACGGACAGACGGACATGCAATAATCAAAATAACTTTTAATATTATGCTTGGGTGTCCAATCCATTTTGCTCTACCATCCTTACTTCTGTGCGTTACAAACAAAATGACAAGTTTAGCATACCTACCCTATAGATTGCATCTAGGTAGGGTATAAAAATTATATACCAAACATATATCATATTTTCATGCAGTTTCATTATGGGAAATAATTAAAAAATATTAATTTTTAAAATTCAAATCATTGATTGATTATTTCTTTGGATTTTTAATGTTTAAAACAAAAATAATTTTTAATTGAATAGAAAGCAATAATTATTTTTACTTTTTATTTTTTATAGTCGAAGATAATAATTATTTTTGTTTTTTATTTTTATTTTATCACAAATAAAAATCATTTTCCGATTTATATTTTTTTTATCAAAGATAATAATTATTTTTGATTTGTGTTTTGTTTTTGTCAAAAAAAAATCATTTGCTACATCAGAATAAAACAAATACCTAATAATAACAAATATTTGGAGGTTTATTTTCAGAAAAATTTACTAGCAGCATATAGTTTTTAATCATTCAATTAAAACCACCAAAATAATTAATATTGTTATTACAGCAAATGATTGTTATGTTAGACAAAAACAAAAAATCAGAGTCAAAAATAATTTTATTTTCGACTATAAAAAATAAAAATGAAAAATAATTATTACTCTCTATTTAAAAACTAAAAATTAACAATTAATAATTATTTTTTTTTAAATAATATAAATCAAAATATGACTATTAAGTATATTTGATTAAAATAGAAAGATTAAAAATATTTATTATCTCTTAATTGTTTTCGTTTTGATCATAATAATCACGGTCTAAAGTCGTGCTTAGTTTTCCTTATAACGAACTCTAGTTACCTAGTTTCTTAAACCTATTTATTTTATTAAATTGCCTTCAAAATTAAATTATATTTACGGAAGTCAATTAATTCCTAATAAAATTAATGAATTCTAAAATTTCTAGTTTCTTAAACCTATTTATTTTATTAAATTGCCTTCAACATTAAATTATATTTACGGAAGTCAATTAATTCCTAATAAAATTAATGAATTCTAAAATTATTTATAAAATGTTTTGATGGCATAATGATTATTTGTCTATTTATACAATAAATATGTGCGGAAGTAGGGAATATTTATATTGTTTCTTCGCTGCTAAGTGAACTGGACGAAGTTGCAGTTTGGGTTGTTATCTGAATTGTTGAAATGTCATTTAATTGTTTTATGGGGCTCAACGCAGGTTGGCACTTAAAGATAGAAGTGGAAATAGAATGTGTAGTATTAGCGTGGAGTCAGCTTCTCTGAGATGCAATATCGCTGCCATTTGTTCCAACCGAATTTCCTCTTGGAAATAATACTATAAATATCGCAGCAACTGACACCTAAAGTACACATATACATACTTTACCACGTGTATTTTTAACCTTCAGGCACTTCCTATTTACTTCTATTCAGATAATTTTAATATGGGATTCAAGTGGCTACTTGCAATAGTTGCAAGTTTGAGTTGAATAAGCTCGGTAAAATATATCTTTAGGTGTTAATTCTAATGTGAAGATGTTTTTTTTCCTCCTGGTATAATTATAACTTCAACCAAGATAAAAGAGTCCCAAATCGTTGTCCCAGATATTTCATAAGTCTTCGATAGAGTGTGGTTTTATGCCTATTCAGCCAAACTTAAAGCACTTGGTCTCAACCCTCCTCTTTTATTAGGGATTTCAAGTTTTTGATCTGGTTCTAATACGGGTTGTACTAGATGGCGTCACATCTCAGCCAATAAAGCCCGTTGTGCTCCAGGACTTTGTTGTCTCTCCATTTCTCTTCTTAATTTCATTAGTAATCTCCTTCCCCTTACTTTCAATCCTGATGACAGTACACTTAACACTCCAAGACTAATGCTACCTGTGTCGGTCCATATTGCTAGATACATGGTCAATGTTTTGATCAAACATATAGTATAATCCCTTGTAGATTAATTCCTACACGCAATAACTGCGCTGCGACCCGCGTCCTTCTTTTTTTCCTCAGAATAATTATTTTCTTTTTCTCAGATTTAATAATTTAATTTCCATTTAACGATGAACGCTTTGATGATGATTCCAAAACATTTTATATATAGATTTATACCAAAGGTTGATAGACGTTGCTTCTCCTCCTCCCCGTTTCAAAGATATGATAGGTACAACTTATTCAAAATTATAACGTTAAGCACATTTGGTAATGCTTCAGCATTTTCAGAAATAGTTTTCGACTGATTCATAAATATTGAGCAAAATTGTTAAGTAAAACACCACTCTAGTGTGATAAACCTCTAATTACGTTTGCTTGGTTTATCAAATTAAATTCACGAAGAGCAGTCTATGGGCTTTACTCTTAACGTGATTTAATAGGAGCAGCTATTAAAGCGTTAACTCCAGTGATATATATGGCGAGCAGCTAGATAGCAGAACATCACCTGAGTTGAAACACGATCAGTGATCTTCTGATAATTGATTCTTTCTTTAATTTCGTTAGCTTATTTATACAACTTAAAATTAACTTAGGATAACAATAATTACTATTATGATTACTTACTTTATTATTATTACCTCATCGAAGCCCTCATGTTGAATCGCGGTCAGTGATCGATATTTCGTCACTGCTTGTTGCTTGCGCGCTACTTTAGTGGGTCGCGTTAATAGATTTAGTTTGTTTATGTTGATACGATTGTGTATTGGTATGGGTGACCTAGTCTCGTATTTCTTTATGTATGACAAGTGTTGGAAGCATTTTAATGTTATGAGTACTCATTGTGCTTGGCCAATAAGTATGTCATAACATTTTGAATGCAGGTAGGTATGTATGTAGATATGTAGGTAGGTAGGTAGGTAGATATTTATATGTAGGTATGTAGATAGATATTTATGTATGTGGGTATGTTTATATGTAGATATGTAGATACGTTTATATGTAGGAATGTAGGTATGCCACACCAGGGTTGTTTTTTTCGCTTTAAAAATACTTAGGGTCCTAATATGCAGTGGGCTTGCAGCGAAAAAATTGTTTAAAAGGTTCAAGTAGCGATTTTGCTGCAGTGTCTCGGAGTCCGCGCTAAGCTGATCACCATTCACCAGAGTAATAAGCGCGGCGTCTCGAAGCGTGCGCTGAGCTCACCACCATTTACCAGAGTGTGCAAATGCTATATATAATAACCACAGCATTGTATGGTGCAGGAATCGCAGATTAAAGTTTAAAAAAATGTCAAAGATTTAAGGGCATGATTCCCTCTCAGTATGAGAGAAACACTTCTCCTTTTTTTCATTGCGTCATTAGTTGCCAAAATTTTGATAGCTGTGAAGAAATCGTAAGCTAATAAGTCAAGTTGAGTTAGTAAGTGTGTATTTAATAGAAGTTACGCAAAGGAAATCTTTTAAAATGGTTAATTGTGAAGTAAAAGGTTGCAAAAAATGAACAAAAAATATTCCCATACATTATCTTGGAAATTTGGCAACTAGTGACCTTGTGCTCAGATAAAACATACCTTGTTACCCTATATACCATGGTTTATGTGCTCGTATAATTTTAAACGCGTTTTTCTCGAAGCCCGTGTGGAGAAGATAATAGTATCATCAAGATAAACTAGGCATATTTTCCCTACGAGATCTTTCCACTTCTCGCTCGAAAGTCGCGGGTGCATTTTGAGACCGAAGGGCATTCTGATGTATTCGTATTGTCCCTCCTTCGACAGTAAATGCGGTCTTTTTGACATCCTTTGAGTTCATCTCAATTTGATAGAACCCACTCGCAAGGTCTATCAAAGCTAGGGGTCTTGTGAATTGCACAGCTTTAGGCAGTGTCTTGTTAAAGGGCATAGATAAAAGGTTTGGACCTCTTCTGAACGATGAACAATGCTATTTGCTGCTGCTTTTCACCAATGATCTGCAGTATTTTGATTGTCCTGTAATTTTAATTTGATTCCGAAATATTTATTATAACAAACTAAGATTTATGTACTGTTTTCTTATTTATCTTCCATGTCCTACCTAAACTTCCCCAACCAAAACATTTTTTTTATAAGCAAAGGTATTATATCCAAGGCACATGACACGCTAGAATGGTCATTGGTCCAATTAGGTAATAAATTGAATGACCATTACTTGGTAAGGCAAGCACAAAATATCTTGACGGTAATTCGATTTGACAGATGAGAGTTCTCAATTCTGTGAATTAAAAGCTGTGAATTGTAAAGTAATTTGTGAAAAATTTAATCGAGCCTTGTATTGGATATATAATGTGAGAAAGTTTTTCAGTAATTCGCTTTGGAAAATATTGAAAATTTACCTTGAAAAATATATCAGTAAATTTCACGAATTATATCCGACTGTGATGGTTTGAAAATCAGCTGATTTTTCTAGTAACTTGCAGTTCGTCACCGCTGAAAGCGCACTTATCGATAAAAGGAATGACAAGTAATGCATAATTGCAAACGAATGAGCTTGTGGAGGCGTAATTGGTTCAATGACGAAACGAATTGATGCAATAACACACGAGATATGCAATGGTCTTTGCTCTGCCAGTGATCGTTCATACCTACGTTCTGTGTGTCTAGGGTATGCGTTTAATATACTTGCTCATTTCACTAGTCCCATTAATGTTAACTTCTGTTAAATTTTCTGTAAGACTGACGATTAACGAAGTTAATTTTTTTATTAACGGTGCTCAGCACTGAGTACAGGAGGAATTTCAAGAGCTTGAAAGTATATATCGCCATTCTGTACGTATGATGGGAGTTTAACAATAAATTTAGATTTTGCCGGAATTAAATATTTTTCAGAAATGAAGTTTGGTTTAAAGTATATGGAAATCGTAGAATTTTTTGGGATTAGTTCATGATGTACTAAATCAAAATTGGCTCCAAGTGAGGTAAGGATATCTAATCCTAGTAGTCCGTCGAAATATCCATGAAATTTAAAGACTAAGAATTTCATTTTACCTAATTGTTTATATTGCATAAATGTTGGAAGAATTGGTTTTTTATTTAATATATTGTTACGAGCGTGGCCTTGGTTCGTTATTTAAAACACAATATAGATATAATTCAAAAGTTCTTTCTTTATTTAACTTTACTGTTTACTCTCACAATTCACAAACAATTATCAAATCAACTCTTTAGTTATCGCTAGTACTGTACTTCTAATAATCACAATCTAAATAGTTTATTTCGTTCACTTCACTGTCTGAAATAAGACTCGGCTCCTGGATGTGAGTAGCGCCGTATTTATACTCTACAAATTATCCTAGAACCTTCTTGAATATTCCGTCCTTCAAACCCAATTTACTAGGATGTCACTAACCTACAGTTGTTTCCATTTCCAATGGATGTCGCTTGTATCACTTTGTGGCGCGTTACAATATGTTTATTAAGACTAGTACTGATAATAGTGTGTTTCGTTTCTAGCAGGTCTTGTGGTTCTATGAATTCGGGATTTAGATATATTGATGAAGCTACAGTGTCGATTAAATATTTTAAAGGTCGACCGAAGGGAGATGAGATGTGAATGTAATGGAATGTGTAGCCATGGGTATTTATGTCTAATTATCCGATGGATTCGTTGAGGCAGGTATACACAAATTTGAATCGTCTAATTCATAGTATTGGAAAGTAATTGCCAATTACTTTCATTTATATGGTTCACTTTTTGTATTGGATCATTATTGCTATTTTTATCGTAATATCTATCTAAATTTGTTTGGTAAAAATCATTAGTGTAAACCTGATTGTTTTCAGATATATTTGGGGGTCCAATTCACAAATATTAAAAAGCTCTTTACTGGTAAAATTTGGTTGTCTATTGAAATTTGCAAAATTATTTATGTTAGGTTTGGAAGCGTGAGAACGAGATTGTTGTCTAAGATGTGTATTCCCGGAACTGGTATCTATAGACACTGGTGTGGGAGATTTGGATGATTAAATGCATTTGATATCAAGGGTCTGAGTTGTTGATTAGTTTGCATAGGTTGTCGTTGAAATTGAATGGTTGTCTATGCTGAGGGCTTTATACACTAATGGTTGTCTGAATGTTTGATGAGGTTGGTTATAATATTGCGGTACTTGGAATGACCGTTGTTGTAGAGGAGGAAAATTAACTTGTTGCCTTACAGGTGGTTGGAAAAATTTGGAGATTCTATGTCTGTGGTTGTAATTTGCTTTGTCTAATTTGGAATAAGAAACATTTTGTTCCTTAATACAGTAGGCGAATACAACTGGTAGCGATTCGGGTTGAATCGCACTGATGGTGGACCTAAAGGTGCTCTTAATCCAGATAAAAATATATTTAAAGTCATTCCCGAGAATATATCTTTTTTGCTCATATTACGTTTGAGTCCGTTTCATGTGTCTGCATATGGTGTACATGGCAGCTTGAATTTCAATAATTTCACTGTAAAACTTTTCCACCGATTTATTGGCTTATTTGAGATTATGCAAATCTCTGATAAGAGAAGTTTCATTCCTCTTATCCGAGTAGTGAAGAATGAGATTGGATTTTATTTGTTCCCATTCTAATGGAGTCCCATACATATTCAGGACTTCATTGACTCTATCTTCTATCTTATTCCTAACGGCACGAAGAAGAATTTTTCCGTAGAGAGAACCATCAACTGTATCCACTAAGGATAAGATCTCTTTGACGTTATTAATTAACTCGTGTAACAGTCTGGGGTTTCCATTAAATTTTGGCAAATTTTTTACAGAATCGGGAATTCGGAGGGAATTAAAAACTTGTATCGCTTCATTAGCGTTTGTTGCTGTAGAGGTTTGGAAGGCATTAGAACCTTGAGCATTTGTTCTTAAATTTGGGTCTATTGTTGCGTTACTTGTATTTCCTAATACGGGTAATTGAAGGAAATTGAAGACTTCTGCATTCATATTTTGATCTGTTGCCATGTTTGCCATTTTTGTTAAATTTCCTTTTCTAGGTTTCGACTTTTTTACTTTAGTGTATTTAAACATAGGGAATTGGAAAAATGAGAAGGTATGACAAGTATCAATATTTAACTTACATGAACAAAATTAGATGTAATTTTACTATCATCCTTCAATAATTTCCTTGCTATGGGAGTTTGGTTCTCCCTTCCCTTCTTTTTTTGGTATACACATATTGGAAGTTAAAACACGCCGATCCACAAGTTTGATGTAACTTTAGAGTTATTTGGATTTTAATCTTATACACTATTTGTTCTTTAAAAAAGGACATCCTTTTTTGATAAACTTGAAAAAAAAAATTTCCATTATCACTATTAGAGAGACTTTTCTCAATATTCCGTCGAAATTCTCTCTAATGTAAATATCAATAATCCGTTGATATTTTCCGCTGGATTTATCGCGATGAACCGTCGTTTTTTATATCGCGAAACTGTAATTTTTATCGTGCTAAGCTAGGATTACGTACACTCGGAAATAACGTAAAGAAATATATAATTAAAAATAAAAATCAATTAGACTTTAAAAAATATTGTTAACTACACG
Organism: Dioctria linearis; assembly: GCA_963930735.1. Lineage (NCBI taxonomy): Eukaryota > Metazoa > Arthropoda > Insecta > Diptera > Asilidae > Dioctria > Dioctria linearis. Next base: position 104,309,766 of record OZ005740.1, on the reverse strand, counting down.
GATTACAACTGAACTCCTCACCTGAGTTCTTTTTAACTTTGATTATGCCTCGTGTGCTGACGAGGCATTTACAGTCTGACTTTATATTGAAAGTGAATTTCTGTCGGCACGTTTTTACTTGTTTACTATAATGTGACTTATTTCTATTGGATTAGTCTGACAATTTTTACTAAAATGATGAAAATGCAATTTTGGCGATTAAGAATTTTATGCTTATTAATTTAGAATGAACAAAGAATAAATATTTAAGGTCTATTAGTCCGCTCCAACATTATTTCCCTTTTATTTTTGTTGTAAACGAATCTACTTTTATCAACTGCTGTGCATTCCTAGGAAAACAGTAGACGTACACGTCAGTCGATCGCCAACTCTCCCCATGTACTTGAGTTCTTACATTGTAGTTTGCGATCGCATAGACCACACCCGCACGGTAGAAAAATGTAAATTTTGCTCCAAAGCGAACAAATCAGAAAAAGAAAGGTTGTTATTAATAATTAATTAGGAGTATTGTTAGCATGAATATTTAAGTTTCTCTTATTTTATATACATGCCAACTGTCCAGATTGATCTTTACTGATAAAACATAAGTCTTAAAAGATACTTCGGTCAACAAAATTTATACTTTCTTTGCAATAAAGCTTACTTATAGGCGAGCGTTCTTGTGGTAAGCGACGTAAACCACATTCAAGAGAATACTTGCCTCACAAGATGGCACAGGTGTGCTAATTCATTCTTTTTTGGAAAATAAATCGCGATATGCTTCCCTACAATTTGTTCTTTCGTAGGTCGCGAAATGCTGTAATGAAATGTGATGCTTGAAAATGTTGGTATGTCCTTTGGTTTATAAATTCACTCTTATCTTCCGTCTGAGTTGCGACTTTTTAATCTGTTGAGGTGCTCATATGCACTACACTACATTACTTAGTATGTTGAAACCCATCATTAAATGTAACTATCGTAATCCATGTATATATAAGAATAATTAAAAAAAAAAACATCTTTAAAAATCATATATCCAAACCCCAGGCAAATTATGAAAATTGAAGGCAATTTAAATATTCATGTATGTACGTGCGTACAAAATTTCTTTAATATACCAAAGGAAATCACCAAATGTCTGGAGAGTCCTATAAACGACACCAAGTAGGACATAGTCTCCCATCTCCATACATAACTAGAGAATAGGCATTCATGACGTATCAATAGGGAAGTAAATATGGTACAAATCGGAAATTTTGAACTTTCAAAAGGGCATGGACCATAAAGAGAAGAAGACTGTGGATGAATTCCAACAAATCACTCTGCTTGTCATTGTTATTTTCGGATCATAAATATGTTTAGAACTTTTTTCGATTTACATCCCATTACTCGCACAACAAACTGTTTGGCGCCAACGCGAAAAGCCGATACCCGTCCTATAACATCCGATATTGATTTTCCTTGTCGTTGAATGTGAAACATTCGAGATAAGCTGTGGGCACTTTTACTAGAGTTTTATTTACTTTTCACTCTTGATGCCAAGGGTAGAGAATTCTAGTAAATAGAATTTATGCTTGATTGTCGTTCCTCAAAGTGTACATATTTCACGAATATTAGAATTTCGTCATTTTCTTTCACTTTTACAGATTATTGCACTGAATTTACTTAAATGAAATTAAACAAGAAGAATGTTAAATCTTGTCACTGGTTTTCATTTGTTATACTTTTCGATGGTCATGAAAAACTAATTATAAGATTGAGTTAAGTATAGGCGCATTTGTATTAATTTCATATCTTGAATGCGTCTTCACATCACTCACATATAATTGTATAGTAACAAGAAAACTGTTGTAAGGCGATCGGTCTGTAATCGATCTGTGGCTAGTATCAATTCTCAATTAAAAAAAAAAAAAACAAAACAATGGCGTAGATAAATACGGGAATCCATAATTTGGTTAAGTCAAAAAAGTACCATCCTTATGTTGTTGGAATCACATTCGGTGACATAGTTGCACATCATTTTGATCCAGATTGAGCCGTACATTAGTTATTTTAATTAATAACAACAAAGAAAGCTAGAATTGGTATAAAACCAATTTTATGATACCCTAGATGAATGCCCGTATGTAATATTTTAAGGTCAACTGGCTGTGTAAGTTTGATTGTTTAAGTGGATTTCTAGAACGGTTTGTCGGACAGATTTCATATTCTGCAGAACTTTTCTGTACAACAAAATCGTCTAGGACTGGTAGTTTTCACATTATAATTTATATAAATTTTTATATGGGAACACCTAGAAAGAGTTGCCCCAACAAATACTTTCCATAAGTTTTTCGAAAGTGTTAGGTACTGCTGTTAGATACCAATTGAATATGTACTCATATGCATACTTGGCTCCCCCAATAGTATCGTATCAATTTTCTCGTGGAACATTTGCTCGTAGGGCAGTTTTCTCGTATCAATTTTCTCGCAAATTCATTTTCCCGTAAAGCTTTTTTCTCGTCTCAATTTTCTCGTATTCCAATTTACTCGCTCACGAGCTATTTTATTCAAATAGCAAATTGGAATACGAGAAAATTTCGTACTAGAGCCCATTCGTTCAAAAGATAAGTTGACACAAGTATTGGATTATTCGATGAGTATTTAATTTAAAATAGAAACAAATAATTTTATTTCCTTATATGAATTCTTTAATTAAGGAAATGTTATACTTAGTAGTAAAATGTTTACAAGGTTGCATACGAGATAATTGTATACGAGCAAATTGATTGACGAGAAAATTGATACGAAAAAATGGCTTGACGGAAAATTGATACGAGAAAATGGCTTGACGGCAAATTGATACGAGAAAATGGCTTCAGGAGAAAATTGATACTAGCAAATGTCGTACGAGAAAATTGATACGAGAAAATATTTGGTGATACCGCCTACTTAGATGGGAAATCTAAGTAGCTCTTATCAGTTACTGTTGACTTGGTTCTCGCTTCTGAAGCTTAATTGACTTCATACGCAATTAACAGAGAATACCTGTGAAGTTGCACATACAGAAAAGTATATAAGATAGCTAGGAAATTTAGAATAATAAGTTTTCCAAAAAAGCCTTGTAATAAATATAATATCTACTTTGAAAACTAATAGAGTAAATTGCCTTCAAAATTGTGACTGGACTGCTGAGAACTCTAAGATTAGGGGAGTGAGTTTTCTAGGTTTTTGTATACATTTGATCGGCTTCCTCAATACTTCAGATACGAACAAATATGAATCACTCGACGTATACATCATTTCAAATGTTGTGGTCTATTTCGGAATGGACCACCCAGCCATATAAATTTTGTATACTTTTTGGTACTGCATGCGACATCTATTTCTTGTTCCATCTATGGTAATACTTAGCTGAGTCAAAAGCTGTTTTAGCTATTTTTTAATAAACTGGCTCTAATCGAAACAATACTTCTTATCTGTTTTTCACAAAACCACAAAGCAAAAAATTTTCTTACAATTACGGAGGACTGACTCTATGTCCTTAACCACTGTTTTTGCTTTCAGTATTATTAAGCCAACCTCAGCGATATGCTATTATGCAAAGCACAGCTTGGCATGAATGAAAAAAGGGTGGGTATTAGGGAGCATGAGGAGAGTGGCGCAGGTTCCGATGTATGTCACTCTTAAAGGAGCACTTACAATGACAGAGTAGAGTGGAGTCACCAGATTGCATTTTTTTCCTTTACTCAAGCTTGCACTCTAATATGAGTTCCCCGCGCTTCAAATATACTTCAAATGTAAGCACATGATGATCTGTCATACAATTTTCATATGATTTCGAAAATACGAATGAAGCTCACTCTCTATTGTCATGCACGCTACTGTGGTAAAAGTTCACTCTGCTCTACTCTGTCTTTGCAAACGCTCTTTAAACCTTCACAGCTTGTATTCCGGAGGAAAGACAAAAGATGGTAGACTATTCCACATTCGCACTGTTCGGGATAAAAAAGCATCACGGAATTTGGCTATACGGCCGAAAGAAATTTTAAGGGTAAAAGGATGTCCGTGGTTTGTAGCGCGAGTGTTGCGATCAGAAATTTTTCTACAGGGGATCAGACTAGATATTTCCTCGGAACAACATTGCGGCGGTGCTCAAGAGAGTCGATATGAGAAGTACTTTGCACATCGCCAATGAGCGTGAAGGCTCTCTTCTGGACAATGTCCAATGAAGCTACGGCTGTCCGAACAGCCCCAGCTCAGATATGGGAATTATATTCTATTCTAGGTCTGGTCTATGACATGAAGAGGAGCGCTAGATTCGATGGGCTGATATATTTCTTACAAATTTCAGAAGTTCTAAGACATTTCGATACTTCTTTGGCAACAGGGAAGATATAATCTGTCCAGCTTAACTTACTGGAAATATTAATGCCAAGAATACATAAAGTCTGTGTACACAGTAAAAAATAATTCGCTAAAGTGAGTGGCAACAATTTGTGCCACACAGGTTAGGCATTTGTCGATAAGATTAGGGAAAGCTCCACCTTGGAAAACTAAGATTAGGTTTTTGTCCCTAAAATGAAGGTAGGGTTTTCTCCCTCAAAAGTGGGGAATTTTGGTTTTTCCCCACTAAAATTTAGGAAATATTCCCTAAAATGAAGGGTATTTTTATATTTTTCCCTACATTTTAGGGAATATTCCCTAAAATATAGGGAATGTTAAATTGTTGTTTTGTTGTTTTTTCCCTAAAATGTAGGGACTATTCCCTAAAATTTAGAGAATATTCCCTAAAATGTAGGGAATAGATGATGGCACCGCACCATTCTCCACCATAGGTGAAGGTGATAGAAGACCAGCCCTTTTAAAAAAACATTAGAATGAGCTGAATAGTTCATTTCTTATGGTCCATACTACTAAGTAGTATGGAAGTTATATTGGTGCACTGGGCACGATTAAACAAAATATTGGAAAGCAATATATGACTTCTTTTCAAAAACAATGTGTGAATTATATAAATGAAAATATGTTTCGCTTAAAAATGCAGCATAATACCTAATTTATTGAATGTTCTCTTCCTCATATCGAAAAGAGCTAACATTTCGGGAATTTTACGTACTTTATAGGTTTTCTAGTGCCAAATTGAATGTTCCATTGATTTGGAGAAATTAAACAGATTTTCCCTTTCTACATTTATTTTTAGGGAAAAACGTGTCTTAAATTTAGGGAATACTCCTAATATTTTACAGTGTATCGTAAGTCAGTGCTCCTTCTAATGAAATGGGGTTGGAGAAATTACGATCTTGTTTTAAAGAGATAAGACAGCTTTGGGTTTTAGATGCATTGAATTCGACGCGGTTCGCTTTGTCCAAAGCGAAAATATTGGCAATATCGTTATTCAATGATCTTATTATGCAACCTTGTTTGACAAATATGAGTGTCGAAGGAGTAAACGAAATCAAGGGTATTGTCGTCAGCGAAACCATGGATGGAATTGAAAGTAAGAGGAAGCAGATCATGAAAATTAAGAATAGACTCGAAGAGGATAAGGTTCAGATGTAACGCAATCTAGTACGACCCGTATTAAGTGATTGGATAAGAAACTTTCAATCCATAATCATTTCAGCGTGCTATTTATTGTTGCAATGACATTTTTGACATGATTGATATCTAACACGAATACATTGTTAATCGACTTTTGAGAGATGAAGTAAGTAAAAGTAATAAAGCCACTAGAATTGATGCTTGCGATACTTCAGTTAATCCATAAAAGAAGGATTATGAGCACCACTGAGATACGATCAATTGCACCTGCAGCGAGGTGAAAAGCTAAATGAAGTTTTTTAAAAACAAGTCTATCATTAAACCCATATAACTTTAAAAAAAAATGCAGAAGACTAAAATAAGTAATATATTATATTGACGTATACAATTCTGCAGGATCGTTCAGAATATATAGTGATTACCCTGCACATATAAGAAAAATAAAACCACGAAAGAAGTTATTCATTGGTCTAAGATAATATATACTTAATCACCTCTTTGCTTAATAAATATGAAAGTAAGACCGTACAGGTAGTTTTTCGCAATTATTTTCATTAGGTACTAAAATCGTTACAACTAATGAAAACGTGAGTGAGTATTAATATCGGTCAAAATCGCGGGCTGATAAAGTTGGTAAACTGAGATAGGGAAGACAAGGACTGGAAGGAATATAATAGCTTCTGAGCAGAAAAACGGGTAATGCATCGCACTCGCTATCTGTATATCGGGCGTGCTGGTAATTCGATATTAAAAATGTGTGCATATTAGTGTAAATAGATAGATTTTATATTCCAAAGAGTTCCTGAGTGCGTTAAAAATGTTTGAAACTACCCGCTTTTCAATTAATAATCGAAAATGGTGGAAATTCTAACGGCAATTTGAAGTCTATGAATTAATTGGCTTATTTTAACTTCTCCCGTCCAATTCAATACACTTTACAAAGCAAACCATCTGATTATAAATAATAAAAAATTTGTAAATTGATACTTATCTTTAATTCAATTTCTCAATTTGCTGCTAGACCTTACTCCTTCGAAATTGTGAAAGAATAACAAGAACAATAGGCCCTTCTTGATTGCGATAAGCTTATAGTCGGCAAGGGTACCAACCAATGAGATACAATCGGATG
>OZ005740.1:104232856-104302935 GCA_963930735.1 Dioctria linearis | reverse complement strand
AATAATATAAAAATACCTTCATACTGACATGCGGTCAGTGCAATAAATCCATTACTTATTGAAAACTGATCTAGTTTTTATTATTAATTGAACGAGTCTCTACTGTATGTATAATTAACTAGTTATCGAATACATCTTCTCAATTTTCGTACCTGATACCTATGCAAGGATAGTGATCAGCTTGTTAAACCTAAAAAAAAATAAAAAAAACACAACTTTTCGTTGGTCTCTTTTATCTCGCCATCCACCTACGAAAGCAGTTTTGATCTATCATGTTGATATATTTTTATGCAACTACCTGTACCAATGCTTCGAATTTATACAAAATCTTGTGCAGTTTCAATAAAAACTATTCTATTTAATTCGGGATTCACAAAAGCCTTTACCAAGTACTTCAACATTGCTATACAATTCCGAAAATGAGTCGTTAATAAATTGCAGGTTCTTTCAGGCAAATGTTGAAGCAAACTTTCAGCACTAACAACAGACGGACGGGGACTGCAGAAATAAAAAGATATGAGCAAAAAACGGAGGATATTATTATTAAATTCACAAAGCAATGGAAAAACTGCTTATAATTAAAACGAAAAAAATCTTTCTTTTGTTCTTTGCCGTCATATTCCTTTTCAACTTAAGTTTTCAAGACAAGCTGTGCAGCGACTTATGAAATTGGTGATTTCACAAAGGCTAGGGAAGATAAATGGTTCAAATTAATTCCGTTGGAAAATTAAAAGAATATTTCTTTTCCCGTTTTGTTCTTTATAACAGATAACCTTAAGGCCCGCAGCACATTTAATGTTTTTTTTAAGCAGAAAATCTATTTTTAGTACCACGACATTTTTGATAGCTTAATGTTCTGCAATTTGTCAACAGTGTTCGTCTTGAGAGTTAGATTTAAATAGAAATCACTATCAGTAAAAAGTCAAATTGAGCGACAAGACAACGAAACAGATGTATTTTTACGATTACAAATTGTTGCTTCTTCTGTTATATTATTGAAACTATTGTAAACAGGAATGCATTTTTAGAACCTCCCAAGCCTACTGATGTAATTTTACGTCCCTCGATCTAAGTGCTTTCATTTTTCCAAAATCCACGATTTATTTACAAATAAATTTGCATCACTAAGAATATTCACATGAGACTTATACGATGTACTTATGGAACGCTAAATAAATCTATAAATAAATAAAATTAAAATATTAAACAGGAAGCAAATATTTTTTTGTCTGAATACTTCATTCCTATGAAAGTCTGCTACAAAATCTCTCTTACTTAAATAAACCTTGTTGTGTGGACTCGATTCCATCCCCATATGAATGAGTTAAGAAATTTTCTCCTCCGGCCACATACCAGAAGCAAGTTAAATTTAGAAACATCTGAGACAGGGACCGAAGTGATTTAGTTTTGCTGTTAAATAATAAAATCCCTGGAGAGCTAGTTATCCACTTCTGATGTGTCACTCATGTATAGTACTTATCCCGATGTCAACGTCAACTATGCAGCGCGTTTATCTAATTTTGCCTTCCTCGAATTCCTACCATAATCTAAAGTGAAAACGAATATTGGGAATGATCTTGAAAGGAAGGTGTCGTGGTTATTTTTGACCGCCAAAAGATGTATCATTTGTTAAATATAATTGAAGAGACTAGGTCTTGTTTGTGTCGCTCCTTATTTCGAATTTAATGGTGCGACACATTATTGCTTTCATAATGGCAAAAGTTTATTTCTTTCCCTTAACAGTCCATTGAATATAGTTGATTGCAGGCTTCAAAGAATTACAGACCACCGTTGGAAATATATTGGTATTCTCGTTTCACTTGGCGTTTAATAAGAAGTTATAATTAAATTTGTGGCGCTGTAGCGCTGCTCATTTTTGTTTAAAATGGGATCCGTAATCATTATCTCATTTCAAATATTTTCACTCATGTGTTCACTAAACGAAGAGCTACATTGATATTAATGAAAATATTTATCCTATTTACAAAATATTTATTAATTTTTGTTCAAATTACAATTTCTTGGAAGGAATGAAAAGTTGATGAAATCTTATGGTATACCTACTAAGTTTGTCATGCCGCTTGTAACGCATAGAAATAATAATTGTAGAGCAAAATGGATTGGACATCCATGCATAATATTAAAAGTTATTTTGATTTGTGCGTGCCCCTCCGCCCGTCCGTCTATCTGTCTCCCGGTCTGCCTGTCCGTCTATCTGTGCGCACGATAAATCAAGAACGCGTATACTTAGAGAGCTGAAATTTTGTACACGTATTTGAAAAAAAAAGTAAAATTAAGTTCAAAAATGAGACAAATCGGGCAACTCCTTCGTGGTGTTGCCATCCAAAAATTTCGTTTTCCACTATACATTTGGACATAGAGAGCTGAAATTTGGTATATGTTGTTTTCATAGTAATAGCAAATAGAATTTCAAAAATGGACTAGATCGGGCGACCTTTCCTCGGTGTTGCCATATAAAAAAAAATTTACGAATATTGTGAAAATGATCAGTGCTCGACATTTTTATTGTACAGAAAAGTTCTTCAGAATATGAGACCCTATGAAACTGGTTATAATTATTTGTTCTGTCCGACGCATCGTTCTAGAAATATATGCGAAAAACCACTTCAAAAATCAAACTTTCACTTGCGCATACCATACCAAATTTCATACGGGCATTCATCTAGGATATCATAAGAACTAGTCATGGACCAAATCATGTTTTCTTACTTGTTAAATTGACAAAAGAAAGAAATATACTATTTACTGAAGTTTTCACCAAGTAATTTTCTGTGCCCTGTGGACATGTATCTTATATAAAGTTACTGTTGAAATAAGACTATATTGATGAAGAAATGACTTTTCGGCATCGATTTTAGAAATTGTACATTAATATGTTTACAATGTTTTGAAGTTTTTTTTATATCAGTCAGTATCCATTATATTTAATTTCTGTAATCAATTCAATTTTGACGTATTTTGTGACAACTGCAGGCTTGATATGAACTACTAGGTTAGCTAGCAGACAAATCATCATATTTCGAACTGTTACGCTAAAGTTTGGAATACACATGCATGGTTTCCATTTAGTTTCCAGTTCACGTAGTAGAATATTAAGTAGGTAGTAATATGTACTTACCTTTTTAACTATTTATTGTATTTTAAATTTAAATATGTTTAATTTGATTATACCAGAACTATTCAATTATACAAATAATTTCCATCAAAAATTCATTTACAACTTCGACAATTCTTTCGCGCAATATTTGGAACTAAGCCCAGCTACCCAATTCAATTTTGATTGGACAATGAAGAAACTAAGATGTTATGTTCTGATTCAAAAACGTTTAAAAAATAATTTTCAAAGATGATTATGAAAATTTGTCTTTGATTTATTTTTTTAAGCATAATATACATGTAGGTTGTTTACTTTCTTTGTTCAGCCCTGAACAAACATTTTTAAGGCAGCCTTAAAATTTTATTAGAATTAAGAATTTTTTTAAAAAATTAGCAATATTTCTTTAAATAATTTCTGCTCCGCATATAATTTCAATTCTGACTGTGCGTATTTGTTCCGAGTGCATTCACTCATGGCACAGAACAACACTCGAAATTTCGTCACTAATAAACCAATTCAGCAAATTTGCTGACGAACAAAGTTTACGTTTCCCATGATTCCCTTTGATTTCAGTGAATTTATTTTGCAGATCTGTTCATGGTCCTTCGAGCCTTCGTCACCAACGGAAAATTATACATTGAATACACTGCTCACAGAATCAGCACACTGCTGATTACAAATAGTGTTGCAGCTAACGCATCTAACATAGTTGTCATAGAATCAACACATTTTTTTTTCTATAAGAACTGCATACATAACGCCCGTATAGCTGCAACGTCGCTCTTCATAGCAAGATAAAACCTGTCGCACTTCAACACCAAATCAATAGCCGCCAATTCAGAAGAGGCAATCCTCGCTCAAAAGGAATTGGCGGAGGAAATCTCGGGTGAACTTTGCAATTTAAAAAAAATGGAGCGGAAAAAAAAACTCTAGAATATATTGCAAAGAAACTTATGGACATAAAAGTCCTCTGCTCTCAATTTAAGCAATATCATATTCGCCTGCAAGGCTCAATCACGGAATATCATCCATACGTCATTGAAGGCCTGCATGAAAAGACTCGCACCCTGTACCAAAATGCAACCGAGGCGGTTACAAAATTTCAAGCCGAGTAAATCCCAGTAAAGCGGCTGAAAATACACTGTAGATGGTAATAGTCCATCAGCATTCACGGTCCTCGTAGTCACTGAAAAAAAACCTGCGGCACAGAATCAAGGCCAATTTCATAGACATATTCGCGAATAACATACACAACACAACAACACATGCTTGTCGAGCGTTGAAAAAATGCAGTACCTTCTTTGTCATTTGTAAGGTGATGCAAAAAAGTTATTAGCAATCTAGAGCTTAACAATAATAACGGCACTGCACTTATTTTATGCCAGATTTAACAATAACCGGAAAATCATAAGAACATACGTCAACACAATAATGGATGCAGAGAAAACTGAGCACAGATGCCAAGACGACATGATTATGTTGTATGATTTGATGAGTCCCATGAGTCCCGCGAAGTTCAATAAGGAAGCAGAAGTGAATGTTTATTATCTACTCCATCATGCAGTGTATAAACAATGCAGCACCACCATAAAATTGCGAGTGGTATTTGATGCTTCATGGAAAACATAATCTGGTCTAAGCTGAATGCGACACTGGGCCCAAACATTCAGCAAAATTTGAGTGACATACTTGTACGTTGGAGAAAGCACCGCTATGTATACACTGCTGACATTGAAAGATGTTGCAAAAGAAGACAGAAACTACCGAAAAATACTGTGGCACCCGCGCCCAAATGGGTCTATCGTAACCCTCGGAATATAATACAAGCCATGAAGTCGCCGAAAGCCTTAACGTGGGGGGTACAGCATGCAGTAAGAGCTCACTCTCACTGCTTTTTGTATACTCGTCATGGAGGAAAAACTAAAATTTCATCTTGAACAGGTCCTAAAGCCCAAAACTGTCGCTCCCACAGCAAAATGAAGTTAAAACAAATTACAGCCAAATATGTTTTCCTTCTAATAGTTTAAAAAAAATAGCATGTAGAACAAATTTACGGAAATTATAGCGTTTGAACAAAATACAAACAACTTTTATATGAAAAACTCCTTCAGTATGACAAGGCAAGAAGACTGTGGATGTGGCCTGCTGACCGGCCTGCTGCTCTCTTTTTTCAACTTTGTTCATGGCTTGTATCTTGCGAGGGTTACGGGTCTATGCAAGAATTCATGCTCAACACCCTCACATCCGGACCTCGACCCGCCACCTACCTCAGTAAAACAGCTGGCTAATGACCAAGGAGATGCCTTTCCCATTGAGAAGAAAGCATTGGAATCTGATTTTTATGTAGATGATCTACTTACAGGAACGGACACTGTTGCCGAAACACTAAAATCGCAGGTGCAAGCAACATAAACTGGAATGAAAGGGCTACACCAAAAACAATCCAAGCCTGGGAAGTACCTGAAACAGAGCTTCACAAACTACAAGAAATAGAAATCCCAAAATCGATAGGTTATCACAAGAACTATAATATTCAGCTACATGGATTTTGTAACGCATCAGAGAAGGGAGTTATATACTCACGCTCGACAGATCGTTTCGGACACATACGTACCACGTTCTTAACCTCCAAAACCAAAGTCACTTCTCTTAAACAGAAGATCACAATTCCACGTCTCGAAATATGTGGGGCATTGCTACTAGCGCAATTGCTGAAATTTACAATCGCAATTTTAGAAACTCCCGCTGTGCACGCATGGTGTGGTTCTGAATATGTATTGGCCTGGATATCAAAAAATCTAAATACTTTACATACCTTTATAGCAAACAGAATATGTGTAATTCAGGAAATGTTTCCCACAAGCATCTGGAGGCATGTATCATCAACTGAAAACCCTGCCGATATTGCGTCTAGAGGAACCCTGCCTGCCAAACTTTTATCACACAGCACATGGTGAAGATGTCAACTTTGGTTGAACCAGTATCCTGACGCTTGGCCAGTGCAAAGGCTCAAAATTAACACAATTGTTGATACAAAATCAAAAGCTGAACGAGCTTATAATGCAACACCGTCATCAATGGACTTTCCACTTGTTCTACACTCACTCGCCAAAAACGGGTGATAGCCTACTGCCAGCGTTTTATCGCCAATTGCAAGATTTCTAAAGCTGTAAGGCGCTGGAATGAGCGCATTATCAAAATTACTCAAGAAGAGCCATACTCCGATGAAATCGAAAGACTGCGCAAAAACAGGTCGCTATCGAATTCCAGCAAAATACTTTTGATACGCCCCTTTTTGGATGTCGGGCGGTAGAATAAATAACTCAACATTGTTTTAGGATACTAAGCACCAGATCCTGCTGCCGCAGAAGCACCACGTAACAAATCTGATAATAGAGCATGCCCCTCAACAAACATTACATGAGTGTGCGCAGCTCTACCTAGAGCGCAGTACTGGATAATAAACGCCAAAAGAGGGGTGATATCAAGAATTCACAGGTGCATCAAATGCAAATGGATTTGCGAAAACTCCGCACTCATGATGTAAAATACATGGATTTATATAACAACAGAGCCGAAGATTATGGCAATCATTTACAAAGGGGAGAGAAGAGGAGCTGGACTCAATACCATAGCCATCATACGCCTTGATGATGATTGCGTCATCAAGAGCAAGGAGAGCACCGTGAAGACCAGTATTCATAACACCATTAACGTCATTTCTAGCCATATAAAAGAAACGGCTCCAATAGCGCCCCACATCAACGACGCTAAACCTTTGGCAGCAACGTGGAAAATAGTTCCGCTGGTCGGCTGTATCAGATTGCACTACAGCAACAAGCAGTAGATTCTGACATTGCTATATGCGTATGACAGCATATTCACAGTTCGTATAAAGACAGCGGTAGCAAATTTTAGAATTTGGAATGACTCGGCAGCTGCTACCTCCCAATCAGCTTACCGCTCTCAACCAATGAAAACAGTTTGCTGCCGCTGTCGCTGCTGCTGCCGTGGTAATCTAATTCAGGCTTAACCCTTAAAATTACACAAGTTGTCAGCTCTTTCGTACATAACGTACATATATAATAACTGCAGGTTTATTTGTGTATCCACCTTAATCAAAATTGTGGACGACATCAAGAGAACAGTGCTTTCTTTTTTTCTTCTCTGTATAATTTATCATTTCCAACTCCTGTATCTCAGAATCGTACTTTTCCATAGCCAAGGGCAGCTGTCAAATCAAGTAATTACATCAACTTTGTGGTTCCCCCATCTATTCCGCATAGCAAGGATACGTGCTAGTAGGTTCAGTCATATATTCACCCTAAAAGAGGCGTAGTTCGTATGTACCTACTCCTAGTCGAAGATACACATAAAGTGCATGCATAAGAGCTGGCCTGTCTGCTCGCAAAAACGTCTTCAACTTCAACTTCATTTCTTAGTTCAAAGGTATACCAATATTTACCTTCGAAACGAGAGTTTCAGAATACAAAATCTAATTAACTGATTTATCTTATTGCTTGCGGCAATAGTAGATGATATTAAACTAACGGAAAATTCCACCATAAACCCTACCAAAATTGGCTTTGACAGTCTCGATTCAACTCAGATTAATCATTAATAATACGCGATAAAGACAAATCCCCCGAGAAAACTCAATGAAAAATTGCAAAAGTTTTGGGTTCTTTCTACTTTTTTAAAGGAAAAAGTCGATGTGTACATACCATGAAATTTCACAATTTGTCATTGAGTTTTTTAATAAATCTCATATTCTCCCCTCATATTCTCTTATTTTCATCAGAAGTTCACTTAAAAACTGCAGACATTGCAATTTAAATCAAAAGTTAAAGCAGTTAAATTATTAAGTGGTGTTTGACTGTTAAAAATATAGGCTTAATTTAAAATATGTACAATAAAAAATAATTAGACAATTCACAGCTAACTATAGTGGTTGAACCTATTGGCCCAACCTACCGATTCTTAGAGCGATACCATTGATGTCTTACGACCCAAGGACCATTGATGTCTTACGACCCAAGGAGATTCAGATATGATGGTGAATTCTTTTCTACAAAGAACGATGAGAGCAATCGATGGGTAACTGCATTATGAGTTTGGCTTGTTGCATAACCATTCTTGGGTTGCACCAGAAAATTGCTTCCTGACCTGGGCGTTACACGAGATAGGACAGTTTTCATGCAAGCCTCCCTTCCAATTCGAAATTAAACTTGACAGCAGAAATCAGTTTAGTTGATCTCTTAGCATCTTGCATGCAAGTTCATTTAAAAATGGCATTGAGACATAGAGTCTTGCGTATATTGGAAAATTATAGCAATAAAGGAAGTCCCAGAATGATAAAAACCCAAGAAAAAGTGAAGAGGAGGTTGTTGGAAAATGATGTAATGCAAATGATCCCAGAAAATCTCAATTTCCCAGTATACATTTATTAATTTCTCTCAAGCATTTGTTTTCCGGCATTTTGAAAACTGTATAACTTCAGATTCCTATCACCTCAGCTGCTATGATTTTTCATCATGCAAGTTTGCTGAAAACTGAGCTGCCAGCATGGCAGTAGGGATTACAGTTGAAAGAAGTATGGCAGTGCAAGTTGCATGCAAGCTGTACTATCTCATGTAACCCCCGGGTGAGATTTGTTAGCAGAGCCCGTACGACCCCTTCCTGAGAATGCCTGAGCATTAACAACGTCACTGTATACACATCGCTCTCTGCTTAAAATGTCTCTTTAGAATTGTTTTCCATTATTGAAGGCCGACAGAAAATGTATCTAAAAATATCTGTAGTCCGCAACCAAGGTGTGGCTAAAAACTCTGGCCAAAAATTTTCTTCAAATTTCTAAGAAGAAATGAATGCTTATTGCTTAACTTGCGTCTACGCTCAAAAATTATTTTAGCGACCCAAGCATCCATTGTCTGCCCTCAATTCATAACAATTTCCAGTTTATTTCTAAGAAAAAATTTCCAATAAATTTCTAAGAAACAAGTAAAAAAGCTAGAATTGGTCTAAGAGCAATTCTTCTAGTCTAGATGAATGCCCGTATGAAATTTCGTTGGTCACCGATCTATGCAAGTTTGATTTTTGAAGTGGTTTTTCGTATATATTTCAAGAACGGTTCGTCGGACAAAAAAAAAATGATTACATACAACCAGTTTTATAGGATTTCGTATTCTGAAGATGTTTTTAGTACAATAAGAATGTCTAGGACCAAAACCCTCGAGAATACTACTAAGCCATGTCTGTATCAACCAAACTACTATCAAATCTACTATCCATACAGAAAAATAGTCTTCTAGTAATCTCCAGCTTGGTCTTCCAAAAGGTTACACTTACTATATAGTATATACCTTACTTAACAAAATAGTAAAATAGTTGATTTAAAAGTAACCTTCATTTTACGCTCAATAACTCTCAGTTGAGTAATATTTGCAATCTGGAGGAGGCTATACGATATCATCACATCAGCCCATGGCATGCCATGTATGACGGGGGCACATCGCCATGCCATACAATGGTTACTCAGCTGAGAGGTGTTGTTTGAGGAATCGTAGTCCTTCGGTTCAGATAAGTTTTTTAAAATCATTTTGTTAGGAAAGATTTAAGAATTTTATTTCGATTCGGAAGATAAGAAAACAGGATTAAGATTATCAGAACACCAATTTTCTATATGATAGTAGTTTAAGGCGGAGGAGCTTTTCAAATCAAACTTTTGTCAGTTTAACATAAAAACACTGTAAGGACTCCGTTGGGCCTCGCATGTGGTTGGGAGGGTGTCTCTTTCATGCAGAGCAAGGAAACGCACACTCACGTACGCACACGAATGACTCATGAATATTTTACGACTTACGTGCGCGATTAATTTTTAAAAGCTCATGTTCGCATGCGTGAGTTGTTGAATTTGTTATTGGGGCATGCGCCCATGAGTGAGTAATTCAAAATAAGAAAGCGCGTACTAGCGTGCGTACCCGAAATTTATAGTAATTCAATATAAGAAAGCGCACACTCGCGCGCGCACACGAAATTTCTCACTGCTCATTACTCACGAAGAAAGCGCTCTCTCGCGAATAAAAATGTTAATATTAATTATCCACGTTTTCTACAAAATGTAGGTATTTCATAAATGAAATTGCACACAAGTTGGAAATGAGCAATGCGAAATTTCGTGTGCGTTTTCTACCTTTGAATTACTCACTCGTGAGTAATAAGCAGTGAGAAATTTCGTGTGCGCACGCGAGACTTAAATCATTGTATCCGTTTTGGGAGAAAAATGAAATTACTTCGTGAATAGTTTAGACTATTGTAAGGGTTATCTTTAATAAATAAAGACCACTGAACTTCTCTAATTTAATTTTTATTAGAATTATTGTACATATATCAAGGTATTCAAACTTAGATTTACTTAAATACCGCGACTCGAAACTTATGTATGTTATGTAATCACATTTATTTTTCTCATAATAATTTCTGTGAGAAATTAATACGACACCTTTTATGTTTAGTAAAAATGCTGATGTCGCAACGTGGAAATGTGTGAAATTAAGTTTTATCATTGTGTTTAGAGTATATAGTGAACGCAGAGGCAATGAGTTCACAACTCAATAGATGGCTCTAGATGTACCGAATCGAAGAAATCTTCTGTTCACATTAAATGTGAGGTTATAAATTTACTCGTTGGTTCTTGTTCGTGCTGCAGTGTAGCTAGATTTGCGCATCTCGTCACTGTTTATTGGATATTCTTCTCGTTCGTTGTCGCCTTCCCGTACCATAGGCGCTGTTTCGTGTTTGTGTGGTGGCTTCACCCATCACTACTTTGCATAGAATAAGATTGGTGCGCGAAAAGGGCAGGCTGCAATGATTAATTTAGCTATGCTTTGATGTGGCGGATTTTTGGGATCACTGACTTTTTCGTAATTATGTACTAAGAAAAACAGAGGAGTAAATGTATGTTTTCTTAGAAGGGAATCTTTAACATCATTTTGCATGACGTTTGTTTTTGTGGATTTTAATCTCTAAGTGTTATTTGAGACTAGATGACATTTTTGAGGCTGCATATGAATGAAGACCAAATTAAGGGCTTCTTTTCTATTGAAGGAAGCATGACAAGAAAATATACACTTACGTAGATAGACCTGGGGATTACACGAGGAAGTACAGCTTGTATGCAAGCCTCTCTTCCATCTCGTTTTTAAAATAGACAGAAGAAGGCAATTCGATTGATATTTTATCAGCTTGTATGGATAATCATTTAGAAAAATGGTATTGAGACAAAGTTTTATGTATGTCGGCGGAAGTCGCTTTTGCAAACTTTGATATTAGAAAATTTTCTGGAATGTAAGAAAATAATTTTTGTGTATAAAACTTTCATCAGTTACTTGAATTTCTTGTGTCAGAACATTGTTCAATAAATTATCTATATCTATGATGCAACTACTTATACTATCAACTACACCAGCCTAATCATATGCTCGGCTCAGTTTTCAATTCCACGAAATATTTCTAGTTTACCTATATTTTACCAAAAAGAATATCTAAGCATGTACGTACATATATTAACAAAAAATTTGTAACTAGCCTACTAAGTCAAGTTTTGCTTTCAGCTGACTTTAACCAGTAACGATGATAGCACAAAAATAAATTGTAAATTCTCTCGTTAGCTTATTGGTAAGAGCAGTCGCCAGGCAAGCGGAAAGTGCAGGTTCGATTCCCTTCCGAGAGTAAATAAATAATAATTAACTTGTTGTTAAATTAGTAAAAATTAAAATGTAACAAGAATGGAATGGAATAGAAAGCACAAATTTTCAATTAAATCACCTTCCATTTGTTATTTTTTTTCAGTTTTGCCACTTTTAATTGAACACATAAAATGTCATTACGGAACTGCAAATTAATAAAAGGCGCAAATCTTCAATTAAATCAACTGCCATTTGCTGTCTTTTTTGATTTGTTTTTACCACTTTTCAAAATTGAAAACATTAAATATCAAGATAATAAACCCTTACGTAATGTGGTATCTATTTAGGCTAAAAATATCAATTTTTCGTAAGTAAACCTCAGTTCTGTTAATATCTTAAGATTCTTTACGGCAATTGTGGTCCAGCCTATCGCTGGCTTACCCTTTGGTTACATCCAGTCGAGACAGCGTCGACTTTAAGTTCGACCGAGGCGTCTGGTTTTTATGTCCGTTCCTTGGATGCGGATAGCTTGCCTATGAAATAGATCTACAAATGAACACGTATCCGCGAACAACACCACCCATCTGTGTCATAATAGATAGATCCAAGGTATATAGAAAGAAGGTATGCCCATTAAAATTTTGACACATAACAGCTGATAGTCTGTGACGTAGTTCAGTGAATGAGTAAAAAAGGAAAAGGAAATCTGACAGTGACAGTACAGAGTATACTCTGTTAAAGTTCTTCTAAAAAAATATTTCTTTTATGTAATTAAGAGATTTCGAAAGTTTCTACTTTATTTTAAATATCGAGTGCTATCGGTCAGAAATTTAAAAGCGCTCTGAAATTAATTTCGAATTTCAATTATACAAATTGTTGTAAATATGAAAGAATTTGGTGAAATTGAAGACAATTTTTTCGAACATTATTTGCGTTGGACTGGTTTTATTATTTATTACCTCAATTACCTTCGATTTTGTTTATCGCACAAAGTGAAACCGTAATAATTATTATTGATACTTGTATATATATATTTGTATATATATAGGTGTCCTTATCGAGCTTGAACAGGAAGAAATGTGTGATATTAGTTGTGAAAAAGGATTCAAGTATATTGTGGATCCGGGAAAATGTTGCGGAAAATGCGTCCAAGTTATGTGTATTTTGGCAGATCAATACTACAAGCCTGGAGATGAATGGTTTAGTGAGGATAATTGCACCAAATTCACTTGTGCTGATAGAGTAAGTTTCCATTAATTTTTATTTATACAAAATACAATTTTCAATAATTTTTTTTGTTTAAAGGGAAATCAACTTTGTATTACGACTTATGAGGAAACATGTCCTGATATTAGCGATTGTCCAGAAAAATACCAGTAAATAAAAGGATGCTGCACACTATGCAAGCCTGTTCCAGAGTCTCTATGTAAAAATCTAAAAAAATTAGTGAACATTTGATTTTTGAAATTTTCTCTTAATTTTAGTGAATTGTCTTCCTGAATCGCTGTCTGAATCTGAAACAAAAGATTTAGTGCAAGTTTATCAACCAATGCATGGATTGTGTATCAATAAGGAACCAATCAGAGGCTTTACAGAATGTCATGGGTCTTGTCCGTCAGGCTCGAAATATAATAGATGTAAGAAAATTGAAAATAAATGATAACAGTTTTTTTTTTAGAAAATATTAACTGGATTTCTTATGTGCTTTTTAGTGTCATATGGACAAGACAAAATCTGTGAATGTTGCTCAATTCGTGACTTTCAAGAGATGAAAATTCCTTTAATATGCGCTGATGGTTACAAAGTTTACAAATCGGTAAGAATATGATGTGATATTTTTTTTTTTATTACAAATTCATTTTAATACTGTTTTCAGGTACAAGTGCCATCTTCTTGTGGATGCGAACCATGTGATGAGAAAATTACTTCAGTTAGGATGGTTTCTGGTGTAAAAGGTGTTAAGGGTTAGATTAAGGGAGTGACTTTATAAATTTTTGTTGATTGTACATTTTTCGTACATAGATACATGTGTAAATAAAATAAAATAACATAAAAACTATTGTTAGGTATGATTTAATTTTTTATTATACATTATTGAATATCCTTTACATAATTCATCGCTGTGGCTACACTGACTCAACAGTTGGAAAAGGTAGAATGCTACTAATTGCAATGGAATTCCTTGCAGAAATTATCCAACTCTTAAACATTGTAAGAATTGGAACTATGTGAATAAAATAAAACAACAATTGTACAAATTATAATCAGACACTATCTGCGTCTACGATGTTGATTCTGATTTAAGTAAGTAAATAGTTTCTAAAGGGCATATATAACACAAACAGACTATCAAAACCAAGGTAATACAAGCGCAAACAAATGTTGACACATTACAACTGATGCCATGTGACGTACTTCAGTGAATGAAGCAAAAAGAAAGAAGAAATTGAACAAAAATGGCGGAACGGTGTTCGAGTCGGGAATACCTTGTCTTTCTATATACCTTGAGATAGATCCATATGCATAGCTCGTGCATCAACAGCCTACACTCCGCTGGATGTTAAAAGACGTGCGCTATCACAACCATTGAGAATACTTCCCTCCAAAGCCATGAAACAGAAATCTATATGTGTGCGTTGGGAGTCCGTGCTCTAAAATGCACTATATTGCTACTTATGGAAAACTACCAAAAATTTACTTTATATATGGCATAGAGCAGGGGTGACCAAACTTTTGATCGCTACGGGCGACTTGTTTTTTTTTTTTAAATCATAGGCGGTAGTCTACCAACGTCGTATGTGTTAAGTGATCATAAGAAAAGTAGTAATTTGAAAAATAAGTTTAAATTTAAAATAAACATAGGTAGATGATACTAATACATATACAATATCAATTTTTTTTATAAGAGAAAATAATGATTTCTACTCACAAACTAATTAGTTTATAAATAAAGCAATATGTTCTTTTATTGCATATTTTCAGCAAGCTTTTCATATTGGTTCATATGTACTTATAGCTGTTCGCAAATATGGTGCTAAATGGTTATCTATGAGATGGGAGTGATGTTTTGTTTTGATTCCATTCATGGTAGAAAATGTTGTTTCGTAGAGGCAAGTAGAATCGAAAAAGATTTTTAAATATGCTACACATATCCATAAACATGGATATTTCTCTTCACAAAGTAAATTCCAATAAATATTTTGAGACATTACTCTTGATTTTAAAAATATATTGCAGTTTAAGTTAAGGATTTCATTTTCAACTAGTATTTGGTCCACATCCAGAAATTTCCTTAATTTAATTGATATTTCTTCTAATTTTATTTCATCATGGAATTGAAATGAAATGAAAAGAAATTAAGAAAAAATATCCAGTTAGTTCATCTCCAATTTGGTTTTATTTGTATTAATTGCTGAGAATACCCGTTGCTCCGCCGCAGAACTCTATTAAAACTTACAAGCTAAATTAAAAACCTACAACTAAAACCAACTACCTATTTAAAATTCCCAAGATGAATTCCATATCTTGTGGCCCCATTTTTCAGGCTGGGGCATCGTTTAAAAAAGAAACAAAATATCCAATTACTAAAAGTAAACAAATTTAATTACAATAACTTCAACATGAACAGCAATCTTACCTAAGATCCTAGAGTCCGTCTGCCACGCTGCACGACAATCCTTCAGTTTATTTTCAATCTGAAAATAACAAAACAACAAATATAAATAAGTTATATATACATGAAAACATGAAAAGCAAAAACTTACCCGTACATCAGATGTTCAGATTTCTCACTCGTATATTTCCAGAGTATAAATAAAGCGGATACTCGAGCTAAAAGTCTTTGCGTTTTTAGCAGTCTTCCGAGACGGCCGTTTCGAACCCACCATCTCAATAATTTATTCCCAAAAGACGGATCAGCAGCAGTGACGGTGAAACGTCGTTTGAATTCCGGCAAAAATTTACATAGGCAGCAGTGAGGCTTCTAAATTATTTGTATATTTTTATTAAAGAACTAGTCGAATTTTATCCTTACAGATTAATCTGCTACAATTTTGGTTTGATTCAATATTTTTTTTTATTTACCTTACTATTTTTTATTATTCGAATTATTTTTGAGTTTTGTTATCTTTTTAAATTATTATTTTTTGAGTTCTGATTTTTTAATATTTTTCATATTATTATTTGGTATTATTTATATTATTATTTAGTTCGACAAACATTGAGTTTTGAAGTAGAAATAAGAGTTACAAATTTCTGAGAAATAAAGGTTAGACTAAACAGATTAAAAATCAGTCTTCTCAGTCATTGACCCGGCACCTCCCCTCCATTTTGCTTAGACCTGTATAGGCCTAAACACCCGTTCTACATTACTAGAGGAATGAGAAAAGCATTACATTTCAAAAAAGGATTTAAAAAGTTTAAAAAAAACTATGGAATCACTGCGTCTCTTACCAAATAATAATTTGTTAAATAATTCCTCATCCGTTGGGAATTGTTACGAAATGTATAAAAAAATTTATTTCGGATCGGAAGATAAGAAAGCAAGCTTAAGATTATCAGGTGACCATTTCTCTGTATGAATAGTAGTTTTAGACGCAAGAGCCATTCAAATCAAACTTTTTTCAATCTTCCATAAGAACACTATAAATATTTTAGACTATTAGGATTTCTTTGGGGCTCTCATGTGGTAATGAGGCAGTCAGTTTCATGGCTAGTGAAGTGTTCTTGAGGGTTTTGGATATAATGTATTTACTTGCAAACAGTTGAAAACAAAAAACAATTCCAGAACCAGATCCAAAGAACTGGGAAAGCTTAGAACTATGTATTCATTAGCGTTGGTATTTTTTAAATGGGGCACCTCGGTTGTACTTATAAAACCCGAACACAAATTTTCTCGTCCAACTTTAGATTGGGCTGTGCGATATCTTTATTTTATATTATTTTTGGTTTAACGGTTCAGTTTTCTCGGAATGTGATTATGCTTTATATTTTAAAAGCATAGAAATGTGATAAATTTGTGACAACCTTTTTGTTTTTCAATAATTGTTGTAACAATTAGATTCCTAAACAGGGCAAGGGTGTAAATATCTATAGCGGAACTACATATATACCTACGTTATCTTTATCGTAATATGAAGTTCTTTTTACTTTGAAATTATTTCTGTGTACAGTTGGAAACACGACTCCGTTAAAATTCGTCTTTAGGTTATTCCATCCATCTTTATTTAATATCAATTTTTCTTCTTCATGAACTGCGTGAACAAGTTTGTTTTGCATGATAAAAACGTTATAACATAATATTAGACGATCTGTAATGCTTGGCCAACTGTGTTCTAGCTCCAGATATTTGCATCGCGCAAGATGCCTGCAAAACTATTATTAATTTACCCTTAAATATGAAGTAAAATTTAAAATTAGTTAGCGTACTAATAATGCACATTTAAATAATATAAATCAACCCAGACATAAATAGCGTACAGTTCTACGTAAACTTGTAATTTGAATGTGGGGACACATAACAGACAACGCATAGTTTAATTTGTCTTAAAAACATCGGAAATCAACACGATTTTGCGCTGTTTTATTTTCCTATAAATATAAAAATCTGGAACATTTTTATTATATAAATTATTTGAGACCCCTGGGGTAGTCTCTAGAACTTAGGACAACGTAAGTCCCAACTTATGAGCAATTGTTCATAAGTCCTAACAGCAATTGCTTACAAAGTTTTCTATTGGCCCCCAACCCCTACTCGCTTCGTGCAGTTATTTCAGAGGGTGTGAGTCAAGGAATTTGTAACGCTTTCCGGAGTGAGCCGCACTGTGACAAAGAAAGTGAGTCACCGTTTCGGCTTCTTCTTCGCATCCTCTACATATAGGATCGTAAACAAGTCCCGTCCAGTAATAACTCACACGATTGTCTTTGCAGTCGGCCCAAGCCGAAATGCACTAGATTAGCAACACCATTTGCCTTGCTGTTTTTCCTAATAACTCTGTAACTTGGTACACATAACACGAGTACCCCGTTGCACCCAGAGAGAGAATTTAGGGTGGTTTTATCCTCCAATACCAGTTTGGAGAGGCCTTGACAGCTGCTTGGCTATCCGGGCAGTTGGCCATTTTTTGTTCTGAGTATCTTAGTTAAGATACTCATTTCTACTTCAAAGATGGCCTTGACTTCCGCCTGGAAAACTGTAACGTAATTTTCAAGGGGTATGGCCATTTCCAGATGAGGATCCGTGCAAAAAAGGCATGCTCCGGTGTTTTGATCTACACCCATTTGTGTAGATAAGACGGTTTTTCAATGGCTGAAGTACAGCGTGTGATTCTCATTTTACTTTAGATGGGACTTTCGCATTGAAGTTGTCTTTTAATATAGTCTCGGGATGGTGAACGCTATCCCTTTCGATGCCAGGTGCAATTGAATGCACAAATTCAAGATGGCTTCTTGTAAAATTCTTGCTTCACGGTTAGTCCGGCTCTGATTGAGATGCAGACTCAGCGGTTCCATTGACGCCTCTTTCTTTATGTAAATTTGTACGGGGTGTATGTTCTGGATAACCTCGAAAGCCAGTGTGTTGGTTGCCTTGAGAGCGCCACTTTCACTAAGAAGGTACAGTATTCGAATCTTTTTTAATATCTAACGATGATTTGCAAAATCCATTGCTTTCCACCATACCACAGAGCCATTGAATCATCTGCGGTTTGAGCCCCACGAGAGGTGATAAAGCTTTATTTGCTAAATGTAGTTTCCAGATCGACACATTTTATCTAGTATGATGCCTAGGCAAGCTATCCTATCCATTTTTCAATCGCGTGGCGCCAATCATCTGTAATGGAAGCCACTCCTTCATCCACGGAAACCGTTTCATAATTAAAAGCTTCTGTTCGCAGAGACGATTAAATGTCATCAGGATAGTTGGGGAAGGTTTGCCCAACATGATTTATAAAGATTTCCCGTAAGAAGACGCCCGCAGTTCGTCTATGTTTGTGAAGAGTTCGAGGGTATCTTACACAAATATAGTTTCAGCCTTGGCATTTCCACACACAATCTCCATTCTCACAAAAATGCTGCTATCATTTTTTTTTTATCTGCGGATCGATATTTGAAACGGCGTAGAGCATTCTGGTAAGCCGACCACTTATTTTCGCAATTTGATATTCTGGATTTGTTCTACAGCCTACGCCTACGGTCCTCCTAACCATATACGATGTCTCAATGGATTTAATCAATGCGGTGTTAATTTCTCCGACTCTCCCATCCGCTCTCAGGGATAAATGCGTGATAGAGATATATATTGGTAGGCCATTCCATTGCATAGCATGAAAAATTGTGTTAACAACTTATTTTCCAGTGTATGCCTTACTTTCAATCACTTATTACAGTTAAATTGAAAAAAAAGGTTATTTTTGTAGTTACGAATAAATAATGCCTGCGGTTATTCTTATGACTTAAAAGTTTGTGATCTGAATATTTGTGATTTTAGCAAAAATCTAATTTTTTGAGATTCTCGTCTTATTTCATAAATTTAAAGTAATCAAAACAGTTTACTTGTTCTTCTTCTTCTTCTTTTAGATATTAAACGATTAGAACAAGTATTATTATTCGACTGACATATATCTGTTAGCAAGGAACCTCTCTGAATTTTAGTATGGAATCTTGATAGATGCTCGAATCAAACTCAGCTCTGAACCCCATAGCGATTATTTATAACATAATACCTGTCCATAAAATCCCCAATTATGTAGTATCCACAGAGTTTCTTATATGGCACATAGACAAGGCAGGCAAGATAGTGTTGATGCATGTAGAAAAACTTTTTACTGAAGCGTTCCAATAAATTGATTTTAACATCTAAATATGGAATACACCAAATCAAACAAATCTCATGGTATTAAGCGGTTTTTATTATGAGATATTGAGATAAATATTGTTCATCCAAAACATATTCATAGTTATTCAATAAAAATTCTTGCAAAGAAACTGCATACATGTAATACATAAATTTTCATGAGTCACAGAAGAATTTGCTGATAACAAAATCAGAAAGCTTCAGGCGTAAACTGACACTTTTGTTTTTCTCAACCGCGGTGGCTTGTGAGAATACACAAGATGACACTTTTGTTTTTCTCGGCACTGACTCGTGAGAATTTATGTAAATGATAAATTTTGCTTATTTACTGTCTTTTCTCACACATTATTCTAATTTTTGTATATAAACCAGAATTTGGAAGTTAATAGATCTCAGTTTTTCACAAACTTTCGGCAGTGTGTTTTAATAGTACCAATTTTTTCGCGTTAATCATTTTCTCCTTCAGCAAACTCCTGGTGTGGTGGTTCAAGTACTGCGCACACCTCATCATTCAAGTCAAGGTACAAGAACCTTTGGCTTTTCTACAATCATAAAGTAAAAGCACTTTATACAAATATAATGATAGGACAGAGCAACTACCATCATTATTGGTTTTCACAATATGGCACTGTTGCATTCTTATACGGAACGAACCGTTTAAAGCAAATACTCCTAGTTCACCAAATCTATCTGGGTTAGATCAAGTGAAATTATAACTGTTCTATAAGACAGTAGGTTTATAAATGATATACTTATATTGCAGTGAGCCACTTAACCACAGAACCCTAACCCTGTGTTGCTATACTCATTCCACGATTAATTCGTCCAGATTTGGACCGAATAAGGCTCTAGTTTTAACTTATTAGAAATATAAAGGAGGAATAACTAAATAACAACTTATTACGAGTACAAAAGGGGCAAAAGTAGATTACAACTTAAAATAAAAAAATAATAATTGTATGGCAATATAAAAAATGGGATGAGTAAGTTTGTTAAAAATAAATTGTTGTTTACCTTATTCCCTACCTCTGGTGATTGAAAGACGATGACTGATAATGTGGCTATGTATTAGCGGGTTCAAGATTGAGTCAGAAAAATACAAAATGTTTCCAATAATTAACCAAAATTTTAATATAATAAAACAAGCGAGATGACAGAAATGAATTATATTTACTCATTGCGACTGCAATATTCTGCCCGCCTTGGAGTAAATGAGAATTGAAATCAAAATTACAATTCCATAAATTACAAATTTATTGAGAAAAACTTACGTTATTAGTAGAAAATTTATCGATGCCACTGGAAGAGAGGTCATCTGAGAGGTGAAAGCAAGCAGAGTTTCACTATTGGTCTCGAAAACTAGCTTTCAGCTGTCTTTATGGTCTCGACTAGAACATTCCATCCTGACCAGGACTTACCTTACTCCACATTTTCCATCTTTCCATCTTGTTGGAGGGAATGTTTCATTACAAATGAAGATCAAATCCTTAATTTGAAAATCTGGAGCAGGTTGAATTAATTTGGTACGTCTTTGGAGACTAACTACGTAGCCCCAGGGCCATCTTTGCCAGAAGTATTGGCGTATCTGTCAAAGGGATTGCGATCGATTCAGGAAAGTACCTTTGAAACTTATATGTCAGTTTCTGGAAGTGCTTTGAGCGGCTTCGCTGGGTAATTGGCTTAACGGGCGAGAATTTACGCCTGCGTCAGTACTAGCCAAAAGTGTTATGAATTCTTCGTATAGGTAAGCGTCAAACAAGAAAGAACACGTCGCAAGTTGAATTTAACACGTTTTACCGCTACCTCCCAATAGGCGCCCACATGAGGAGCAGCAGGTGGGTTAAAGTGTCAAGTAACAAGACTGTTTGATAGGTAGCGGTGCAACTGTTCGTCAGCAGATGCTTGAGAAAATAGAGTCGTAAGTTCTTTCTCCGCTCCAAAGAAGTTTGTCCCACTATCGGTGTAAAGCTCCTTGAAGTGTCGCACTCTTGCAATTAATCTTTTGTAAATGGCGATAAAAGTAGCAGTTGACAAGTTGCTAGGTAGTTCGGGATGAGTTCGACTCGGGCCTTATTCAAATCTCCCATCAATACTGGGTATGTATCAAGACACAGCACGTAACACAGTCGTGAGTTATTTTTCGAAGAATCCTTCGGGCGCTTAGTAGCCGAAAGTATGTTAGAAGTACAGTTTGCTTGAGTTGAGGTCCAGCGTGAAGCATAATGGAGTGAATTTCCGTACACACCAATTTAGTGAGTGCTGATTTAGCTGATAATAGAATTGGGTATTTAACATCCGTTCGCAATGGAGCCTGCTGGAGGTGTCCTCACACTCGGAGCACTCCCTTGCTATCCATAAAAGGGAGGAGTTGGATAAGTTTAGCTTCAGTTGAGAGTGGTTTTTTGTTCTGTAAATGGTTGATGCCTTCTGAGGGGTGATGAGCTTGAACGCAGAGCTATGTATGCTTGCTGCAACCTTGGCGTATGTTGATATTAGTTGCGATTCGGCACTTGCAGTTATATGCAAAATGTTATAAAACTTCGGTTATGTGTTTTAGCTTAGAGAGCGATGAGTACGTGTCAAGAAGATCCCTGGTCTGCATAGTAATTTGGGTTTGTAGTACTGCCCGGGTGTTGGAGCGTATATGCAATTCTCTATCGTACAATGTATGTTGGTGAAATTTCCAGGAATGTTCTGGTTCGCCAGCATATGGTGGTACATTCCAACATAAAAGATGATGTATTCGTTTCTCAGGAAGCATACCGCGAGATGCGCAGTCAGCGGATTGTCTGCTGAGCTCCCATGTCTCCAATTTTGTGGAGGCAGAACCTCTTGAATCTGCGCAACACGGTTTGCGACGGAAGCCACTCATTTGCTGAGGTGACCATGAATTCAGGCCAAAGAAACTGTAGAACCTCTCCAGCCATAAGTGCACCGAAAATGATAGCAGATTGATGTATATACCTGTTCCAAGAGTTTAGCTAGTAAGCCCATATCTAAATATTATTGCCGGAGAGAGAGACAGATTCAGTTTGATCGTTAGGGGGATTTAGTTTTTTTAATCGATTATCGGAAGTTTCACACTAGGAAACAGAAATGCAGCCATACGGCACGGCAGCTATACGAAATAATCAGGAGGGGTAAAAGCTGCAGCCATACGGTGCGGCAGCTAGAGGAAATGTAATATGGAAACATAGCTACAGCCATACGGCATGGTAGCTAGATGGAATGTAGGATAGGAAGCCGACTACAGCCGTACGGCACGGGAGCTGGAGGAAAATTAATATGGAAAAATAGCTACAGCCATACGGCACGGCAGCTAGATGGAATGTAGGATAAGAAACTAACTGCAGCCATACGAAACGGCAGCTGGAGGAAAAGCAATATGGGAACATAGTCGCAGTCATACGGCACGGTAGCTAGATGGATTGTAGGATAGGGAGCCAACAAAAAACATACAGAACGGTAGCTGGGAAAAGGTTCCGAGGGGACCTAAGTCTGTTGAATCCGGGAACAGACTGGCTTTCAGGCCTTGTGCTGAGACTTATATACCATCGGCAGCTTGAAGGTCTAAAGTTTCTATCGAAGCTTTATTGAGTGACGGGGCATATATAACTGGGAACATGTGAGAAATCAGGGCGGTATTTAGTAAAGCAAGGTCAGGACTATATTTAGTAAAGCAAAGTCAGGGCTGTATTTAGTTTTAAAAGTAAATCAGATGAAATTATATATTAAGGTAAGTTGGTACAGCTAGAGGAGCCAACTTGGCCTTAGCAGTGACCAGCTTCACAAAGATTGGCCGTAAGCAGCCTGTGAATCATCTACAAAACAGCGTTAGTCTGTAACGGCAGCAGCTTGCCCCATTCTTAGCCATCTCGGAATTCGACGATTACATAGGCCTTCAACTTACGTCTGTACTGAAGCCATTGTTGTAAAGTATGGACAGGAACTTCATCATCCCAATTTAGCTTTAGTCTCCATAGCTGTTGAAACATGCTTTTGGCGAGGAGTGTGCAGGGTGAATACAGACCTAGGGGATCGAAAAGTTTAGCAAAGTCGGATAATAACGAGCGCTTGGTTACTAGAAACTCGACTCCTGGTAGATGGACAGCAAAACAAAGATAGTCATATTATATGCAGGATTCCACTGGATGCCTAGAGTCATTTCAGTACCTTCATTAACAAGTCATTGAGAAGCCGTGGTTCCTCGGAGCTCCATTGGGGAACTGTATCGGAATAAGAAACCCACTTACGTAACTCGAAACAGCCTTGCGTAAATTTAGGAGCGAAGTATGTTGAGGTCAGCTTCGTTATCACATCCAGTAAGCAGATCATCCATGAAAAAGTCAGTGAGTACGACTAACGCAACGATTATAAGATCCTTTCCTTCATCTACACCCACTTGTTCTAGACATTTGACTAAGAGATGCGGAGCGAAAGCGATGCCATAAATTACAGTGAATAACATGTAATCCTTGATAGGACCATCAAAGGATTCACGCCAACCAATTCTCTGAAACTCGCAATGTACCTTGGAAACCCTGATTTTTCGGTACATTGTAGCAACGTCGGCTGTAATTTGGAAGTCGTGGGGACAAAAACATAACAATGTCGTTGCTAAAACTGGGGGCCAATCATCTGAGGGTTATTAAGGGAAATGCCACTTGAACTCTTTTTCGATGTATTGAACACTACCCTGAGCTTAGTTGTAGTGCTCCACTCTTTTATTACAGCTCGATGAGGCACGTAATATGATTTCACAGGAGGTGCAATAGGATATGGTTCCTCCATGTGGCCTAAGTTCGCGGATTCTCTCATAAACGCCTTGTATTGGTCATATAGACTTTTATCTCTAACGAACTGGGCTTCGACTTGCTGTAAAGCTTTGATAGCAGCGCTCCGTGAATTCCCAAATGGTGTCTGCGAATATCTTACACTGCAGCGACATTAGTTGTCGGAGTATCTACTGTGTGAGCTTGACCAAAAAGTACCCAGCAAAATGCGGAGTTTTGTACGACTGGTGCTCCGATAGGGCCTTTGACATTTTCCATTCCTTCCGACTTTCAGAATATAGTTCGTTGACAATTAAGAGTACTAGAAAATCATCCCATTGAAGAACGGGGTGTTTAAGAGTGTTGTGTGCCCGAAAAGTCTACCAGTGTCGTAATGGCAGTAGCGGACTCATACCTTATCTTAAGAATAGCGAATAAGGCTGCTAGATGTGAGTCAACAATAACCCTCAGGACATCGTATCGATTTTTCAAAGATGAACAGGCTTCATCTGTAATAGGGAACGACTGACTCACATTAAGTGGTTCACCTTGCAAA
Source organism: Dioctria linearis (assembly GCA_963930735.1). NCBI lineage: Eukaryota > Metazoa > Arthropoda > Insecta > Diptera > Asilidae > Dioctria > Dioctria linearis. The sequence goes on along the minus strand of OZ005740.1, from coordinate 104,277,950 downwards.
ATATAGCGTATGTAATGCTACTTTTGACTTGCTGCTCATTGTTGCGAACTATTAAAACAAATCTGTCATCAAACGATTTCAATTCGTAAGGCACACCATCGAATGTAGGCGGTAGCTAGAATGCCGGTCGTGGCGATGCTACGGCGGAAAAGTCGAAGGATGTGTAGTTATTTACTTCGCTTATTCACCTGCTTTAAATACTGATAGTAGTCGGTAAAAATTGCTTAATGCTCCCTTATACCAGTCATAAACATGAATAAACTAATCTTCTTGCGTTGATATAATACCTTGCCATCATGAGCTAGTTGAAAGTTGTTAATAATTTGATCGTGGGTGTCTACAGCCTGCTTACTTGCAGGGGATGGGTTTATAGCGTTTTTTACGGTGTCACGATTGTTTACTGCAGACATCGTAGCAGCACAATTTTACGCGATAAGTACCAACAAATATATGACGTGTTCGAAATAACAGGGCTTACAAATGTCGTTCGATGTATATAACAAAGATGAATCAATCGTCATTTCCTTTTCTTGACATCCATCAAGTTTGATTTTAATATCCTGGATATGCTGGATATCGACTTCAGACATTTGACTCGTGTAGTCCTGCCAATGCGTGGAATTATACATGGTTCAAAATTCAGCGAGAAATGAATAAAAGCGATCCCGTGGCTGGTGTATCTTTTATTCTCAATCCAAGCTCGAAGGACCAAGAAATATGTGGCGATGTATCAACGGGTTCAAGATTGAGCCAAAAAATAAAAAAAGTTACAATTATTTAATTAAACAAACTTTTATTACAATAAAAGTCAGAAGTAAATTCTCTAGGTTTAATAGAATTACAGATTTTTATGGGTGCAACAGATAATTTGCAACTGTTTTATTGCTATCCTAACACGGTTTATATTCAGTTAAAAAAAATGGTTAAAATGAGCAATAATAATCAGCAACTTATATTTAAGAGGTACCGTCGAAATGTTCATCAAATTTATAATTTGTGACCTATTGAGCATAAATATGCTTGCAAGGTGATTGAAATTGGATTATAATTGATTGACTAATGATTGCGATTTATTGATCATTGCGTAAATTGCATTGTCATCTTTTTATGTATTCTGACTTGAATGGCGTCCTTAGAATAAGATTTGTTTAACAGTTTCAAGGTGATCTAAATGCCATCCAGACAAATTACACCTTTCGACTCTGGCTGGAATAACTTAGCGGCTATCTATAAAAGATTAGAAAAAGAAGATCGGACCTTATCTTAGAAGTTTATGTTCAGTAATCGTCCGATGTGGTTAGTTGATTTTGAAATAAGTAAAAGCTAAAAGTACAATAAATAAATAAAACTAAAATAAAAAACGAAAGCCAGAAGTGAATAAGTAGGAAGGAGAAATTTCACAGATCTTAAAATTACAGTAAGATTTTTTTTATTTTTTTTTACTATTTATTGCAGTTCCCATTTTGTTTTACGTTTGAATTTTGTAGCTGGTTGGTCAATAGTCATGCACAAATCTTTTTCTGAAATTTGATATATGTAGTTAATAAAGATGCTCAGCCCATCAGAAGTCTGTTATATTCTATGGGGCGCATTGTATTCTCGACCTTAGGTTAACATGACATTACATTCCAGGTAATCTCACAGCTACAGGGCATTAATTATTATGCGAACAACGTGTTGTGTTTTTTTGCTGTACTGTTAGCACGTCTGAAAAATAAAATCAGATAAATAAAAGTCAGCTTAATTTAATGGAACATTAGTGCACCCCGAAATAACTTGAATATCATTCTGGCGACAATGATTGGCAATTGTAATGTTTCAGTACAGTCTAGCAATTAAAGTGGACCAATGAAGTACTTTTTAGTTTAAAAAGGTGGGCCTACGAATTTACTTTACACGTACAATAAAACATTTAAGTCTGGACAATTCATTACACAAGGTCTTAGATGAGTACCCAGAGGTTTTCAATGGTAAACCTACCACCATGGTAAACCAAAATTGTACTTAAACGAGGGGGAGTTTTTTACACCCAGACCAATACCATTTGCCATAAAGGCTAAAGTAGAGGGTGTACTGCAGAAATTAGCGAACAATGGCGTTTTACAACCGGTAAAGTACTCGATGTCAAGACCTTAAAAAAATGGTTACTTAAAAAATACATAATTCCATACTCAACCTCACATTATCTCTAACATAAAATCCATGAATAGACAAATTTTCATTCCGATGAAAAATATTTTTTCTTATCACATATTCGCTGTATTTTTTGTGTCCGCAGAACAGAGCAGAACAAAAGATACACACAAGATTGCCTTATATATTTTCATAGAAGATTTCAATGAAGCGAACAGTACAAATAGTTCGCTTCAATCAACAGAACAATTTGCTCTCTCTAGTATATGGGAGTGCTAGAACAAGGTACACAAAAGAACACAGCTACTTTTAGAAAACCAAATGTCTAACTTGAATCCTTCATGTGCATGCTCGTCTTGGACAAAATTTGCGACGTTTAATTTTTGAAGTGTAAACATAATTTTGTGAGAAAATATTTTGTGGAAAAATATGAAAATAAAATTAAGTTCTGGTAAGGAAAAATTTGTTTATAGCAATAACAATTTGCAAAATAATCATTAGAAAAGAAATAAACACATTCATTCAAAGTTCTACGTATTTACTTGTTATTACAAAGCTATTACTTGGGCGGACAAGTGGTAAGGTTGTAATATTAGCGCACTAAAGTGGTTTGGAAAACGCTCGCAGCCACTCTAGTTCAACACTCGGAATAGGCGATACCAATATTACCCCTTCTCAAAGCAGATGGTACAGTGAGAAATTGTGGCAACTATAAAGTAACAGTGAACCCTTTTCAATAACTCTTTCACCGAGAGACTCACCACTATTTCTGTCGCACACTTATCTACGAGGGCGGATATAGACAGGAGTGTTGGAGAAATCACCACAGCGTTGATCCAATCCATCGAGACCTCGTGTCCGATCAGGAAGGCAAAACATAATTCTGCCCTTCCCTGGATTACGCGCAAGATACGAGATCAACGCAAAGCGGTGCGTAGTCTTTATAATAAAGCCAAAAGATCAAATGGCGCTAATGAGTGGTCGGGTTACCAGCCGTAGACCGTTGAATTCTTTTGTTCCGTAAAGGCATTCTTGTGCTCGCCCAGACGTGTTTCCATAGAATTTTTTTCCACGAGAGAATTCTTTTGTTCATCAATTTTGCTCATTAAAGTACTTAAAACCTGTTCTATCTTCACCGCTGGTTCTTCTTCAGCTTTTGGTTCTTCTTCGAAAACGAATGTCTCAGTATACTTTTCTTCCTCTAAGTTGCTCGACTAGAACATTCTTTAGACCTGTCGTTTGCAATGACCGCTTCCCCAACTCCACTCTCAATTCTTGTATGCGAAGCTCCTCTAGTTTGCCTCGCACTACTTTGATAATTCACTCACACTTTAATATAAAATTATCTTTAGGAATTTTCACTTAAAGAAGGAAAGTTTCACCAATTAGTCACTCTTTGAATTTCAAAGTCAAATGCCACCACTTTATTTCGCGATTTTATTTTACTTCTGACACCAGTTGTTACTCGCGTGGCCTTAGTTTCTTAGCTAAAACACAATATTTCAGATATCATTAACAAGTTCTACTTTTATTTAACTTCACAGTTTACCTTTATAACATTCACAAACAATTATCAAATCAACTCTTTAGTTATCGCTAGTACTATACTTCTAATTATCGCAATCCAAATAGTAACTGTCTGAAATAAGGCTCAGCCTACTGGATGTGAGTAGCGCCGTACTTATACTCTACAAATTATGCTAGAACCTTCCTGAATATTGCGTTCTCCGAAACCAAAGTTTAATAAGATGTCACTAACCTAAAGTTGTTTCCATTTTCAATAGATGTCGCTTGTATCACTTTATGGCGCGCAACAATATAATTGATAATTTCAACATGCCTCCTCAACGCCTCATAGCGCATATAGCGTCCATGCACAATCTTTCTGCGTTAAGATTTGTTTTTTTATAATTAAGTGTTCCCGTAAATACTACGTCTCTACGTTTCAATATATTTCGCGTATACGGACACCATAATCGATATGCTTTTGAATCATCACAATAACATACGAAAATACGTTTCTGCGATTTCGGATCAAACTTACTTCTACCTGGACATTCCCTTAAAGCATACGCAACCGTACCATAGATTTTGAAGTAACTGACATTCAGTGATTTCCCTTTCCAGAAGATATGAGGCGTTGGCCCGTTCAAGCTTTGACTTGCGACTCTATTTCATATGTAGTTGGCTTATAGCTTCCCCCAAAATGAAGTGGAAAGATTCGACTCTTGCCATTTCAAGAAGCGTTCTGTTTTTCTTTCAGAAACACCGTTTTGCTGTGGACTATACTCAACTGTTAACTGATGGCGTATACCATTATCACGTAGATAGTTTGAAAATTCCCGATTAACATATTCCCTTCCAGTATCAGTACGTAGTGATTGAATATCTGAATATTTTTAAACCTTTAAAAAATTTCAAACGCATCGCTTTTATGCTTTATTATATAAACTTCAAACCAACGAGTAGCATCATCGATAAACGTTATGAAATATCTAGCTCCTCCATTCGATGCTACTTTCATCGGACCGCAGATGTCTGAATGCACAAACTCTAGAGTATATTTTCACCTGCTACCACCATTTTTAGGAAAGGTGCCCTTGTTTGCTTTATATCACACAATGGTCATTCACCGAGAACATTTGAAACTATTTTGACACCTATGGCCGATTTCTGTTTAAACGTATCTCGCAAAGTTAAAGAATTTATGTGTACCAATTTTTCGTGCCATTCTAAATATTTATCCTTCTTCGCTTTTACAATACTAGCACATTAATTGTTCAAATTCTCCTGAATATTATATAAACTATTTAATCGGTTCCTCTTTTGGCTCCTTATAAGTACTTAATTTTTGTTGAATGTGATTGTTTTACCGTTATCAGCAATTTTTGCGATACACATGAAATTGGAGCGTGTATATTTAGTTGTGTGGTCACTAGCTAGTACCAATGATGCTGAACTTGAAAATTTAATATCCTGAAACTTATCCTTGTTGCTGGACTATAGCTGTTTGCTCATTGTAATCACTTAATTTTGATTTACAGTTGGCTGCTATATGGCCAACTTTCCTACAATGAAAACATTTGTGTTTGTGTATTCCTGGTTTCTTATCGGTATATGGAATTTTTTTACGTTTTGTTGATTTCCGCTAGTACTAGCTTGAAAACGTCTAGGTTGTATCATCATGACAGCACCTTGGTTATAATTTGTCTCTTTATTTCTCCGATCATAATATTATTCCAGCATTTTTATTTTAAGGATTTCTGGATTCACTAAATCGTGTCTGGATTCAATAGCTATGCGAAAGTTTTCGTATGAGTCCGGTATACTGGATAATAGAAGAATTTCTAGAAGCTCATCGTTGATTGTCAGCTGCATATCCTTACGTTTATCAACGACGTCAAAAAATGTTGAAAGATGTGCATACATATTGTCCACTAATAACATTTTAGTAAGTATCAGTAACTTCAGAAGTGGCGCTCTCCGCGCAGGACCTTACGATTGATATATTTCTTCGCGTTTATTCCAAATGTCATTTGATATTAAACAAGATTTAACCTCCTTTAAAACTGACGGGCTTATCGTCAAGCTTATATCTGCTTTCGCTTTGCGATCTTCCTTATCCCTAGCTGTTGCTGTTTCCAACGTTCTTTCATTTGCTTCAATAATCATAAGATTCATCTTTGATCCCTTGGGGTATTCCCTTAGATCTTTTTTTTATAAGTAATGCTTCCATGTCGATTTTCCACGTATCGTAGTTATCGCGATTTAGGGGCTCAATTCTTACAAAATGCTGACTCGCCATCCCTTTTTGTCTTAGTGTTTATTATTGTTTCGACATACGAAATCAATAAAAACTAATCGGATTAACCTGATATATTCCGATCAAAAAAAAAATGTTTCGATTCCTAGGCGATTTCTCGGGCCTGGGCGCATAGCCTGTAGTAAAAACAACTTGAGTCGAATACAATAACGCTATAACTGAGTGACAGAGATTTACTCATTTGACGTGATTGTATATATGTATATACACATTAAGTTAACAAAATGAAGGTTTTTATTGACTGTACTAATTATAATCCAAATATTAAAAGACTATATATTGTGGTATAAGGATCTATACAATATTTATAAATATAGTTGATAATTTCAACATATATCAAAAAAATGAGCTCCGCTATTCGAGTTATTGACAAGGGAGACGAAATGGCTTTGGTCGGAAATTTTAGTATACAGTAAAACAGAAAACGTACAGTTGGCAGTAGACGTGACCAACAAAGATCTTGCTCTTTTATTTAGTCATGTGTGCAACGGCAAAGCAAGGCCAATTGCATATATATCACGAACCATAACGGATGCCGAATGTCGTTACAGCCAAATAAATAAAAGAGCTTTGGCTATATATTACGAAGTCAAGTATTTCCATCAATACGTTTTCGGTGAAGAATTTACAATACTCACTGATTGCAAGCCACTGTTGGCCATTTTCGGAAGCCGAAAAGCTATTCCACTAATGACACCCAATCGCATTCAGCGGAATTTATTTCTCAGTGGTTCTAATTTTTACGATAACCCTTAAGTAAAAAATGTAGAACGCATTCTCCCGTGATCTTGTGTCTTCCAGTAGCTCAGATATTCTCATTTCTTTAGATTGTGATTATTTTAGAAAGATAAAGCCTAGATCTCGCAAATAACGTCGAGTTTTCTCATTTTTAGTGGCGCTTTTTTTAATTAATTGCCTCTAATGGTTCTTGTTTTTTCTCCCGATATTTCGCTGAAAGTTGTTAAATAAAAAGCAAAATAGTATATCTAACAAATATGTGCAAAAAAAAAAAATTAGGAGAGTTAATTCTCGTTAAAATTTTTCAATTTATTTTAACTGGAAATATTCATTGTTTGTCTTAAATTGTCTCATGTTGGGTTTCTGTCTTTTACGCCAGATGTCTCCAATGTGGTCTGTGGTCTAAGTCTAGACTAGTTTTACAAGAATTTTCTCACTTTCAGGACATCAACCTACGTATAGTAAATGTAATGCCTACTGGCTCGCTCGAATCTAAATTGAAACTTTTGCTGAGTACTGACTCCTCTTAAGGGTGAAATATATTAAAAGTGATCACAATCAAGCCGATTTCTTATCGAGAGAGCTGATTGTGCAGACGGACAATCCGAGGTTAAACGACGACGAACACGATGCCCATATAAATCTGGTTTTAGCCTTCGAGCAGGAAACTAATGGAGTAGGCATTGTGTATGTATAAAATATGTGTCCAAGAGCGTAACCAAAATGCCGCTTTATGTCTGCGTGAGGTTCGGACATATTGGACCCTGATTGTCAAATTTCAAAGCGGGAATTTGATACTTTGGTACTTTTGTTTTTCTTGTTGGGAACCTGACGCATAGACGTAGTAAGATATAGGAGAAATGAAAGTTACCTTATTAACTTGGATTTTTATATATTCCAGACTACTAACTGGTATAGATAATTATATTTCCATCAGTTTCCGCCCAAACAAAATTCCCAATGAATTTATTCAATAAGAACATGTGCAGGGTTTTCCATTCTTGCTTATATCTTTGAAACTACGCAACATTGGATAGAGATCTAACACGCATTTTAAAGCAGACAAATAATTCTTGAATTGAGGTAGTCTTGAAGACTTTACATAAGATAGTTGTCCAGATATCTAAACTTATCTTCAGGCTTTTTGCACGAAATATCACATTTTTTCTACTAAAAGTCCAATAACTCGGAAATTTCTTTGACATTTTTTTTTTATTTTATTACCTTGATTAAAGCCTAGTTTTGTGTTCTGTTAACTCCTTTTTGTTTCATCCCTTTGTCTTTGTCTACTCAAAAGTTACTGAACCTAATGCGCGATCCTTACTTTCCATGTTTATCTAAAATTTATGACTATTCACAAAAATGCACATATTATTTAGTCAGTAGGTAGGTTGCCACAATTTTACAATGTATTGCATAATAGTCGTTATTTACTATCTTAGAACTAACTACTGAACAATCAGGTAGAGAGTTGTATGCAAGACATTCCGCTACTCTTACTCTGTATCTTTACCTAAAATTTTATGACTGTTGATGAACATATTATTTAAAGCTTGGTAGGAAGACTGCTGGAACCTCAAAGTACATTAATATTCTGGATTTACCCATCCTTTAACATTCAGATAGTTCGGTGAGCCTGAGTACCTGTATCGGCAATTGTTTTTATTATAAGTATCCTTTTTTGTGTAAATAACAAACAATTGCCGATACAGGTACTAAATTTTGTACAGATCTGTTGATGAAATCATATTTAAATATTCCCGCTAAAATTTCATCTATCATTCTTCAGTATACATTACCGGTAAAATAAACTATTGCAGAAGTTTTTGTGTTTTAAAATAGCGAGCTTACAATACAACTGAAATTTTGTTATTATTATTTTAGGACTATGATCTCGAACTCCTAGTTCTGCGAAAAGTTAACTAATGTTTTTAATATCTACAGGTATTTTTATTGAAAGATGGCTTCATTTTCTATACAGATATTTTACACTGTTATGGTTTGTGTGATGGAAATGCCGTAGTAGCGAATCGTGTTTATCAGGAAAGATTTCCCTTGAGAAGATTACCTGATCGGAGAATTTTCGCTACAGCATATCGAAGAGCAAGAGAAGGAACTTTCTTTGAACATCGAATAGATCGGTCTAGAACCAGCTTTGTTCAAAATATGACAGACCGGGTAATGGAACTTGTAACAGAAAATTCCGAAACAGGTATCAGCCAGATTCGTCTTAGCACGGGTATTTCAATAACATCTGTATGGCGATTATTCAGGGATGAAACTCAACGACCATATCTTTTTACTCCTGGTTAAGAACCGCTTCCGCCTGATCTTGAAAAGCGGCGGCAATTTTTCAACTGGCTCCTTGAACGGAACTTTGATGGTTATACATTTCTTGAAAGGATAATCTGGACAGATGGGAGCCAGTTTACAAAACTTAATTTCATAATTTCCACAATCTCCATAGATATAGATATATCGTTGTTAATATGGAGGAATATGTGGTACCAACATGATAGTGCTCCAAGTCACTGTGGACAAGGCGTTAGACTGTGGTTAAACTACAACTTTCCCAATAAATGGATCGGTAGATTGCGTCCTATTAATTTACCTCCCAGATCTTACACCTCTGGATTTTTGCTTATGGGGACAAATCAAAGAAATTGTCTACGAAAATGATGTAAGTACCAAAGAGGAGTTAGTATATTGCATTGAGGAAGCAGGAAATGCTATAAGAGAACAGTTGAAAACGACCGACATAATGAAGTCCATAAGGAAAAGATCTTTGTCAGATGGGAGCCATTTTGGAAACTTGCTAAATTAAACTAAGTTGGGTTAGTTTGTATGTAGAAATATAGTTTGGATGCAATATGATAAAATTAATAATAAATTGCATATCATGCAAAATTTAAATGTTTTTTTTTGTACTTTTAGCGTTTGCTTTGACTTTGGATTAAGCATTAGAAACAAAGGCAGCATGTTAAGTTCGGTAACTTTTGAGTAGATAAAGATAATAGGTTGAAACAAAAAGCACTTAACAAACAGACGACAAAATAAGGCTTTATTCAAGGTAATAAAATTAAAAAAATATATAAGAGGGCTTTGCGAGTTATTGGACATATTTCGTGAATGAAGTCTGAATTTAAGTTTTGATATCTCGACAACTATCTTATCTAAAGGCTTCAAAACTACCTCAATTCAAGAATTTTTGTCTGCTTTAAAATGCATGTTAGATCTCTATCCAACGTTTCAAAGCTATAAAAAAAATGGAAAACCCTGCACTGTGAAGGTGGAATATCCTTTTAAGCCGATAATAATGGCGTTCGATTTGTAACTGAGCTATTCAACGAATTCTGCTCGCGAGATAGATTCGACTTACTGCGTCCGATATCACAGTAAAGTTGAAATGATAGAACACAAGCTATTATTAAAAATAGGTAACGAAAGCAAATAGAAAAGTATCGGGGAAAGAAACAAAACAATCTTAAATTGGGAGATAATGTCTGGATACTCATTTATAAGAGGAAAAATAAATCCTGAATGGCAGGAATCGTAAAAACGATTTACGGCAAAACAACCTATCTTGGACGTTTGAGGGAAATTAGGATGCCAACGACGGAATATAGGTTTACCAGAAATGTTCCGCGTACAATTCCACACTGGTTAGAGCCTTGGAACCAAGTCAGAAGGGAGTAGATGGAGCAAACGAGGAAGACCAGTGTGAAACAAGTAATTAAGTTACGGAAACGGAGAAACCTAATAGTGAAGGTTCAGATATGCAATCGCCAGAACCAGCATCAGCGCAACCGTCCAGACAGGAAATTGCTGACAGTAGCAGTGAAAACTCAGGAAAAAGAAGTGAGGGTTTGGAAAAGGGCAAAAGCACTCTTTTTGACAAGCGCAAGCAGCTCAACCACACTAGGGGATTAGGTTCCTTGCTATAAAACCTGAATTATCTTGTTGTTGTCAACTCAATTTAATAACTGGTAAGATAGACTGTTAATCGATTAATAGATAGGATCTATCTTTTAATTATAATAATTTGAAATAATATGACCTAAAATTAAAATACACGTAAAACAATAACCCATACCATATTAAATTTTAAGTTGCACTCGAAATTCTTGTAATTCTAAAGTGGATCAGGGCGTTAAAATAAATGCTGATATTTATATAATCATTTCTGGAAGAAGGTTTTATAACAGCTTTGAAACGAATTTAGAATAGAAATGAACTCATATTTCAACAGAATAATGCACCATATCATACGGCCCGGAAGACTAAAGTCGGATATGAACACTATTGAAAATCTCTGGGACCATATCAATAGGAAAATTCACAAAATTCATGTTCGGTATATCCAGGAACCTTGAATAGCTTGGAACGAAATCCACCAAGTTTAATTGAATCTCTAATGTCATCTATTCCAAGAAGACTGGAGGACATAATACAAAATAAAGAAGGGAATATAAAACTTAAGATTATACATGTTCTTGTTTGATTTTAAAATTTTATGTGACCAGTTTCTTTTATTAAAACTTAATGCCATTTGTTACCGTAATTAAACGATTCTTGAAATATTTTCCTCTGCTCACTTCTTTTTATCAATAGTATACATTAAAATAGATAAGAAGGAGATGTTATATTCTAACGTACACACTCGACCTATGCTTAACTTAACATTACATTCCATATAATCTACTAGATAGAGGGCATTTAAGAGGGCATTTACTATTAACTGAAGTACGTTGTCAATTGAAGATGTCCGGGCCTTTTAGGTATACTGTCAGCACGTGTAAAAAATAAAATCAGATAAACAAAAGTGAGTTTAATTTAATGGAACATAAGGCCGTCCTGAAATACATTGGACAACAAAAAATCTATCAGTCTTTAGTGGAGAGTCGAGTTAAATCCTCAGAGTATAAGAAGATCATAGCAAACGTAAAGTCGGCCTTAAATATTGCAGAGATGTTAAGCTAAAAAAAGCGCAAAGGAAGGAAAGGAAACGTATATTAGCGTGGAGTTGTGCTTAGCTTTGAGTTTTCTGCAGATAAAGGTCGAAGGAGATAAAGCCGATAGTGAGGACTGAGTTTGTGCACATTTTATGACCAGCAGATCATATAAATTTGCAATTTATTGTACTGACCTATGTATATTACGGTTGAAACAATTTGTGTTCTGATTATTTTATTCCTTATGTTAGTGTATGAAGCTTTGCATAGTATCTGTCAGACACCACCCACAATCTTACAGCTGATTGTGGGTGGTGGCTCTTTTTCAGTGAGTTTTAAGTTTTATTTTCTTTATGCATGTATTGAATTAAATATATTGAATTTCAAATTGTAGAAAGCTAGAGGAATTTTTAATAATATTATAAAATAATGAGATAATAATAGTATTCCATCTAGAGCAGAACAAATAGCTGAACGAAAATTCTTCCAACACAATTCATTCAATAGCAGTACGTCCATAAAGCAATTTTTCCATGAACTATTACCCGATCCACTTCTTATCTACAATAATTAATTCAAAACAATTAATCTTATGTCTACCTTTAAAATATTTTGTTATAAACAAAAACGCTGCTTTTAAAGTCCGACATTAAATTAAAATAATTTTATGAAACGAATATTTAAAAAAAAAGGTTTATAATTTTTGTAAAACAAAATGATGCTAATGGCACAGATTCAAAAGCGAAAGTGATAAAGTAAATTAAATCCTCCCACTTTTTTTTTTAAAAAAAAGCTACTTTTTCTTTTTAATTATAATTTCTGTATATCTAGACTTAAATGAAATAATGAACAAAAAATTACTTGCACAAAGTGGTTGATGATATTCATTGTATATACTTCCGTTTTTTCATGGGCACGAGCCTTTGTAAAAAAAAATTGCGATATTACTAACTAATTATTTTATTTATCTTATCAAAGTCGCATTAGACTCTAAACTGTATTATTATTTTCTCAACTTTTTTTCCTTGTTGCATTTGAACTACGAGCAGCATTCTAACTATTTCCGGTAGACTCTAATATTCAAAATTTTATAGGTATACTACAAATTTGATAGAATCAACATAGATTCATTAAATTTATTTAAAAAAAAACCTTCAATATGATGTTTACGGAATATTGGACGAATTATGCGCTATGTATAAATTTCCGTTAGATAAATTAGGGCAAATTGTTTAATGAGTGTCTTGTTAGTAGATGTACATGTATTTCATGAATGAATTTAATGTGAATAAATTGTCAATTGACAAATTTTCTGGATACAGTAGAATGTGGCTAGTAATCAATATATTTTGTTACAGTTTTTCAGTTGATATTCAACTACATGATAACATTAGAAATAATCGAAATCACTCAATTACAAAACAAATTTCTGGTTAGTTACTCGCAATTAGAGCCTGATGGTGATGTAATATCTACAAGTTAATTGACTTAATGTTAATTACATGGAAATTAGTGTGTTGGCACTCATTTTGAAATATTTGCTTAATTATCTCACTTCAAATAGCACACAATTTAGATATTTGTATGTACGCATGAATGTCTTCACTTTGTGTTTGCAGAAGCACAACAATCAAAACCTCGGGTGATAGATACCATTGTGCGAGCACCCGTATATTTAAGATAACTCCTTGTTTGCCTTCATATCTAATATCAATACGATTTTCTATAATATCAAAGCGTGCATTAGCTCAAGATTTGTTAATGAAATGAAATAAATAATTTTGTTTTTTTTTTGTATTTCTGAGAAATTTTTAAATTAAATAAAAATATTAGTGCCAAAGTTTTCTACTATTCAAATAAGAACTCAATGGAAAACAATAAAACAAAATTTAAAGCTGCTTAAATATTCGACTGTAGGCAAAAGTCCTTTTGGAAAGTATCCAGACAGGGGCCCCCTATGAACGAACGTAGAATAGTTCGGAAGTCAACCGCAATTGCGGCATTAAGATACTTCCGTTTGGATATATATGGAATAAAGCAACTACTTGTACTGTTCTACCCAACCTGACCCCAAAATTTTCTACCCCTGACATAAGATTTCTTGGGCTTAATTTAATTTTTGAAATAATGAACAAATTATTCTTCTTATTATTCAGCAACTAGAATTGATTGATTAGCGGAGTTACACTATATCGCTGTCATTCTATCCTCCTTATGCTCTCTCTATAAAAATTTGATGTCAACCATAATGCTATTCCTTTGAGCTAGTTCTACCTAATGCTGTTAGAGATGGTCTTCTTTTTTAGATCTTGCCCTTACTTCTCCTTCAATACTAACGCTGCAAGGTGCGAATTGGAGATATTTGTACAAACGTAAAGCTCAAACCAGGTACCGTAATTATTATAAACAGAACGATAAAAGTCTTGAGATAATAATTATTTTTAATCTTTATTATTGTAATCAAATATAATAATTATTATATGATTTTTATTATTCAGTTAATAAATAAAATACGCTAAATAAATAAAAAAAAATATTAATATATAATAAATAAATAAAATATGCTGCTAGTAAATATTTTTGGAAAATGGACAACAAAAATTTGTTTGTATGGGTTGATTGCGATACATCAATAAAAATTATGAGAATTTAGTTAAAGTTCCATACACACGCTAAAGTGTTGAAAGGGCATTCTCTGCATTAAAGTTGACACTCAGCAATCCTAGATGTAATCCATAGGATATCAATGTTAGGAAAACACTTTTTGGTAAATTGAATAACGAGTAATGAAATAATAAAAACTTTAATTAAAGTCTCGTAAATTTTATTGATATCATATCTACCAAATACGTGTAATTATATTAATTTTTATTTATTCAATTAATAACAAAATTCATCAAATAGTTATTATTGTTATAATAGAAAAATGATTTTTGTTTTAAAACAAAAAAATTGAAATCAAAAATTATAATTATCTTTGCCTATAATAAACGATAATTAACCATTAGTTATTATTTCTGATCTAACAAATAATAACCCAAAGTAATGATTTTGGAAGGATTTTAATACAATTTCATTAATAATATCAATTAGATCAAATGTTGCTGGTTCTGACGATCTTTCGCTCCGATTAGTTAAACGTATCTTACCAGGAATTGCTCTTGCTATTATGTACTCATATTTTTAACGCGTGCCTAATGCAATCTTTCTATGCTATTTTATCAAAGACAACAGAATCCATCCTAAATGGAGAGTCCAAAACGAATTCAGCGATTTGCTGTCAATAAGCCTCTTACGCTTCCTGGCGGCTCTCGAAAAACGTTTTGTCCCCAAACATCTTCAGACAGCCACGCTAATGATAGTGGTAATCTGGTTTTCCGAAGAGGTCACAGTTATGAGGAAGCTTTACTTAAAGTAACACCGGATATTCGTATAAAGGGGAGGTGGCAGAAATTTTTAAGGAGTTTAACAAAAATGGTAAAGAATAACAATTAAAACCATTTTTAATTTAACCATTCATCAGAACATATATTAATAAATTTACATTTAATACATATGATCATAATTAAAAAGTCCATTTCACATAATGTATAAATTAATATTATATAGCAGTGAGGCTGATGGTTTGGAACCGTAAAAGCATCTCAGATTCGGGAAGCAAAACAAAGTACAGATGCGACTTGGGCTGCGTAATCCTTAAACTAAAATATAGTTTAACACAACTGTTTTAATGATAATAGCAACTTTTCTCACAATTGTTTGATTCTTAAAAGAAAGCCGTTGGAAGCTCCTCATTTTGACTTCACGGAGGATGAGGATATATATAATTTTGTTGTTGTTTGTCCGATATTATCGGAATTTCGCAGAATAACACTCACAGTAGAAGAAACCATTGAAATTTTGAGCAGGAAAAAACTGTTAAAACCCTAATATTTACCTAAATAGTATCTGTCGGGACAGAGGTTATCCTCTGGTATAAATTTGATTTCATGGATATTTAGGAAAGTTGAGCTGTTAAGTCTATTATTCGGTTGAAACTCTCAATGACTGCATTCCTTTTATTTTTGGTCTCATCCGTAATCACTATATACAATCTGCACGTACATATATTCTAGGTTGCTCTGGAGATATTTACTTTACCAGTAGACTCCTGATACTGACCCACAAGGTTCTTAATACCAAAGAGCCCTTAAAATGTTATTGAAACTGCCTTGAGACATAGGCGGATCAACGTCCTGAAAGACGTAGGTCCTGATCACAGCTCGCCCCCGTCCTTTTAGCCAGAGTTTGATCACTCCCCTCGTCTTCTAATATGGATTAAAAGTTTTTTAATTGGTCGCTTAATCCATATTGTACTAGATGG
The DNA here is from genome assembly GCA_963930735.1 of Dioctria linearis. Lineage (NCBI taxonomy): Eukaryota > Metazoa > Arthropoda > Insecta > Diptera > Asilidae > Dioctria > Dioctria linearis. The sequence continues at coordinate 104,261,941 of OZ005740.1, read as the reverse complement.
CGTTTCATCAGAACCTCAACCTATAAACTCCTGAGTACCCCAAGGCTCCTTTATTACTCCATATAACTTCCTAAATTTCATTAATTATTTGCTTTCCATTACTTTCAATCGCATCCATAGTTCTCCCGATGACAGTATCCTCGCTATCGGTTACTCCTTTGAAACTCTTTCGGACTCCTTATCTGTCAAATGACATTGCATGGTTAAATAACTGAATATCGACCTAGACAATTACTTGGGGCAAAGCGAATCGCATTGAATTCAGACCAAAGTGCCAAAGCTGTCTCAACTTTTTAATACAATATCATAACTTTCCCACTCCCATTGCTTTGATGGAACACTGTTTTACGATACATCGTCTTTATTCATTCTTGCCATTAATATTTGCTGTAAGTTAAACTGGACAGATCACATTTTCTCTCTTGGCAAAGAAGCATCCAACTGTCTTGGATTTCTGAAAAGCTGTAAGGAATATTTTAGCTTATCGAATCTGGCGTTGGACTACAAAAAAAACATGATTCCTGCAAGCAATAATCACCGCATCACTACAAACCTTTTGGCCTGAAATAAATTAATTTTGACTCCGCTTATTACAATAGTATATCAGTATACGTCCCAAGTAGATATCCATGAAAAACCGTTTCTTTACATATTTAAATGTAGAATTCCAACAACATGTTCATATTTGAACTGAATGGAGCATTGCAAAATGTTAGTTCACATGGATCTAATAAAACAATTCAAAAAGCCTTAATGGGTAAAAAATTCAATGAGCGTTCTCGTTCTATATCACATGCACAGAAGAAAACCAACTACAACCCATATTTGATATTGCAAATGAAAAGTATTTATTAGTGTCAAAACGTATTTTTTATGCAGCATATACTCGTAGTTTAGTTAAATAACACTGACAAATGGTAGATATAATTGAAGATATTGAACTACAAATTAAAAATGGTGTAGCATGTGGAAATTGTTCACATTCAAGATGTACTGCACTTAGTATTGCAAAACATATTTTCTACAGAAATAAGTAATAAATTATTTGGAAACACAGTAGAACAAGAAGCAAATCTTTGTATAGTGATTAATGAAGCTAGCACAATAAGGAAAAAAGCGCTTTAGCTCTCTCCTTACGTTGTAATATTAAAGAGGTTACAGAGTAGAGGTCCGCAAAGCACAGAAAGATAGATATGATACATCGATATTTATATCGGTGGGGAAAATATCGTATCGACCATAGTTCACCCGATATGTCGATACACTTGTTAAACTCAACTAAATGTAGTTATCCTTATCTTTCTTAATAAGCCCCGTTGTCAAAAAAACCAGCCTAGGTATATACATATATACAATGTGTATTTTAGAAACTTGTTAAAATGTACGGATACTAGGCACCTAGGCAAACAAAAAATTGTATAGCAGGGGAGGGGGGGTCCACATCAACTGTTTGGGAGTTACAGGGTGATTATGAAAAAAAGCTAGGTTTTCACCTAACACCCTGTATATTAAAAACGAGGCGTATGGTCACAGTTCCATCTTACACTTTTTATAAAAAAAAAGTTATGTTAACGACCTTTTTGCAAAACTAATAGAGATCAAATTAAAAAAAGTAAGAAAATCCGATTTTTTTTTAGACAACCATAATTCTTTAAGTGAGGGGAGTACTGGGCTGGTTGAACAGTCGTTGGAAAGACCATGAAGTTCTGCATGTAATGAGCTTTTAACTGTGACCGTGCGCCCTGTAGTTTTTAAGATACATGGTGTTATGTGAAAATCAAGCTTCTTTCTTAATCAGCCTGTAAGACCCAAACAGTTGATGTGGACCCCCCTCCTACACAATTTTTTGTTTGCCTAGGTGTCCAGTATCTGCACAATTTGTTTGACCAAGTTTCGAAAATACACATTGGATATATTTATTTTTTTATAAAGAAAAGTTGTTGAGAATACTATTAGTATTAGTTTATACATAGAAACAGAGAGAAAAACTCTCCTATCTCTTTATAGCACACACACACTCTAGAATTTTTTTTCATTGTATATTCTATCACAATAAATACTTTATTTGGTGTTCAGTTATCGAAGAAGCTAGTCGTTTTTCTTAGCAAATTATGGGCCCAATCCTAAGTCCGCTGTAAATTCGTGGCTCTTTATAAAATATTAGTTTTAGCTAGTTCCATATATAATTTTTACTTTGGCGGAAATTGTAAAATAACTTCGGATCGCGGTAAAGATAAATTGGGTATTTCGCACCCAAAGTCTTTTTTATATCGAGAATGCGGTATTTTTCTAAATATGGAGGCGCAAAATTATTGTAATGACAGTAAGTTAGCAGCCATTAGTTCATATTATGATCTGTGCAATATCACATGCCATGTGGAAGAAACTCGATTCCGTGCACGATCAGAAATCTAATATTCATATTGTTACAAATCTAGGGTTTCCCAAACGAAAATTGATTACTGCAATATAAAATTCCAATTCATAACGTTAAATTCAATCAATATAAATGTACATTTCAAGTAACTATGACAAATCACACTTTAGTATCTATGCTAAGTTCAATATTCAATGTAAGATAAAATACCAAATCACACTTCAGTATGCCAAAGTCCATTAATACAATTTTAGTTCGTATAAAATTAGTTCACAGAATCTAAAAAAGGGAAAATGATCAGCTCATCGATTCGATAATAACATTTTTCTGATTTGTATACATATCATATCAATTATGATGTTTACGAATGGCCCTGTAATTAGTTAGGGCGCCACCCAGGCGAATGAGCTTTTTAGCTTGACCGCGCGCTCTGCTTGCCGCAGAGTTTACTTTTCTAAAAGTACAGTGACAGCACCCGTCACTGTGAAATGCCAAAATTATTAACCAAATAGGCGAACACTTCAATTCCTTTTTGTATTGAGAAGGATTTTTGCTTCTTTTTGTTTTCCGAGTGTCCCTTTTCTTGGACCGCTTAATAATATCCGCGAGCTTAATTATGTCCACGTAATCGCATCGTGACCTCGGGGCTTGGAGAATGAAAAATGATGTTTTATTTTTATTTGTTTTTATACTGAGCTGTGCTTCTTCTTGATTACGTCGGGGTGCATCTTAGGGCTTCTAGGGCTGGATGGACCATAAGTTCTCACACGTGTGTCGAGTTTAAAATATGTGATGTGCTGGTGAAAACTTATACATAAAGAAAGATCTTAATTTAAGTGTCTACATATCTTTCGTTCTCGGGGTCGCATGGAACCGCAGCTAGCGTTTACTTTCTTCTTAGCTCTCCGCTATGCTTCCTTCAGGGTAAAGATGACAACGCAGCAAGAAAACGGGATCCGCATGCAGAGTGCTAATTTTTTCGTTTCTTTTTGGTTTTGTTCAGCTTGGCTAATTAGTAGTCCACATTCCGATCTTTACAGCTAAATTCTTTTACCTTTTTTTTAAACGATTTCAGCAATACTAGCATTTTCTCAATCTGTCTGCGTCAGGGACTACTCAGGGACCTTTTCCCCCTATTTCCGCATGGGCAAAATGTTGTAACCCAAAAAAAGATCACGGGTTGGATTCTCGATAGGAAATTAGCTGCTCCGAATTTTTAGGTTTTTTTTTAAAGGCAGGGAGACAGGAGACGCTATCCCAAGCACGGATGCCATAGCGCCCCATTGTACTGTGCGTGATCATTCTACAGATGTTGCCTTCTCTTTTTCATCCCTTTGTGGCAGGTAGGCCCGCAGGTTTCTGCAAGTAGGGATTCCTTGTTCCAAGTGAGATGCACGAAAGACCCAAGAGCTATAGGGTCTAGGTCTGCTTGGACGCCAGTGGTGTGGGTTCTCCGTTATGTCCAGTTCGGAGGCCCCATCGGAGTTGCTCAGATGGTACTGATTGCTCATCGGGCTCTTCATGTAACAATATGTTGCAGCAAAAATTCTACAGTTTCTCTAAAAGTCCAAACGACGACATAGCAACGCATGTATCCAAGCTTGAGTCTTTGATCCAACAATTAAAAGATTTAGGAGAAACGATATCGGATACAATGGAAATGACAAAAATTTTAGTGACGCTACCAAGCAGTTATCGTCATTTTTATTCTGCATAGAAATCAACAGCTGCTGAAACAAAAACTATCGACTAGCCCTCTCAATATGGAGAACTCCGTATGTCGCTTCAGCTACATCAGACCAAAATGCTTTCGTTGCTAGAAGAGAGCCATATAAGAAGAAAGTCAATCAAATTCATCAAATTTCAGAGAGTAGTGGTAGTAAAAAAAAGTTACGGTATAGGTCGTTGCCTTTTGTGTGTACACTTCTTCCATCACAGAGCTCAACATTAAAAAATGACATTTGGTTTTTCTTGATTCTGGTGCAAGTGACCATATGCCATTTATTCAAGGTTTGCTTACACAATATAAGCGTTTTCATGAGCCGTAAAGTGGGAATTTCAGCACTGATGACCTTATCAAAGCCTTTGGCCGTGAGAACATTAATATTCTCTCGTTTAATAACAGGGTTTGGTATTTAAAAGAAATTCTAATATATTCCAGACATTGAAATTAATCTTTTTTCTTCTAAATCAGCATTAGACAAAGGTCTGTAGTTAGTGTCTCTCAATGAAAAGTGTGAGCTTCTTGATAATTGCACACTTGGGAGAGCGTAAAGATGGTTTATTCTAAATGATGTTTAAAGTACAGAAACCAGTGTCCATGAATGTAATGAATGAAATGTGAGTCAGTTGAAATTTGGCACCAAATGCTTGGTCATCAAAACATAATGCGTGCTCGCGACTTTCTGAATTCGAATGATATTTCGTTTGTTGACAACAAAAACTTTTTTTGTGAGACGTGTGCTTATGGCAAGCAGCACAAATGAAATTCGTACATAACTCAAAAGCAAAATCGTCGGGTGAAATATTTCCTTTTATTTAAGGACGATTTTTCACAATGTGTACTTTAAAAGATGCCATTCTGGGAAATTTCCAAAAATTTATAGCAAAGGTGAAAATTATCAGTTCTATATTTTCTGCAACACAATAGCAGAGCGGAGCGAGAGATGAGAACGTTGGTTGAAGCTGACAGAACGATAATACATGCAAGGAATTTGTCGATTAAACTACGGGCAGAGGGTATCAACATGGTGGCTTTTACATTAAACAGCACCGTATTATGTATAAATAAATAACGCCATTGTAAGTATGGAAAGGTAAAGATCAAGGTGTTGATTGGAAAATTTGGGAAATCCTTGGATCGGATTGCTATGTCAGTAAGCAGAAATGACAAAAATAGAATGTCAAGTCTCAAAAGGGCCTTTTTTTGGATTCAGTGAAGGAGGTTAAGGCTATCGGATATAAACAAAATCCAAATAAGTCGTGATGTAATTTTTCAGGAAATGGCCATGATTAACGTACAAAGATATGAAGACAGTAAGGTAGTGGTCTTTCTGAAAGAAAATCAACCTGAAAACGCAGATCGGGGCAGTATTGTGGAGAAAGAAAAGTGCTTCATCTGAAATCAATAGCGAAGCAGAAGAAAAGGGCAGTGAATCACCTGAAACCATTCAGTGATCAGAGACGAATAGATATCACGTTGCCGCTCAAAAATCGGTTGAGAAGTGCAACGGCAGCTCAACACGAATCGATGTTAGCTATCTTGGCAGGATCCACATTCATCGCTCAGCAGTATCAGCGTATCTCGGAAGCAATTATGGCTCTTGAGAATAATGGCACCTGGGAATTGGTCGAACCACCAGAAAATTGTAAGAAAATTGACAATAAATGGATATTTAAAGTTAAAGGCGCAAACAGGACTGAACCAGAGCGATTCAAGACTAGACTGGTAATCAGAGATTTTACGCAGGAAAAAGGAATCGATTAGGATGAGATATTCAGTCCGGTGGTGAGATTTAATTCAATACGAACAATTGTACAATTTGTTACGCCTCGCCTGCTGCGTGAACCTCGAAATGTAATATTGGTTATATAAGCCTGATATATGTATACATATTAGGGTGGCCCAAAAATGTATAAATTTGTAAAAGTGTTAAAATGTCTAAATGCTCCTTCGAAATTTATTAGCTAAAGTAATTTTAAACTTCTATGCAAAATTTCAATTAAATACATTAATGTCGCTCAATCGAAAATAATGTTTTTTTGACTGTTTTGGACTATAAGGAAAACTGTTTCAAAATTTTCTCTCATAACTTTATGAACTTAGGTATGAACTTTTTGCAGTGAAAGTCATTTTGGAAGATTAAATTCGTCTATTTTAATAAATTTTACAGAACGAAAATTCGGACTCGGAATTCCAATTTTTTAATTTCGCGTCATTTTTTTTTTGTAAGAAAAAGTGGCACGTGAGTATTTATTTTTTCTATTATAATGTAACCTACAATCGATTGTCTTTCAAACGACTGCAACTTAAAGGAATCATGTAGTGTATGAACTTTTCTCAAAATGCGATTTTCGAAGGGTGAAGCATTTTTACAAACTACAAAAATATGTACCGGTTCATAAAAGTATAGACTTTTTCACTATAACAAATGATTTATACAAAAAAGCCAGAGAACAACTTATAATTGGTATTAACACCAGTAATACTATACATTGGATAAGCATAAAAGTTAAACAAAATGAAAACCAAAGGCTCTGTATGACAACACCAAGAAGGGTTCCCTGATTTCTCAGGCAGTGTCCAAATATATAGTAAAAACCCAAAGTCTTGTATGGGAACACCAAGAAAGCTTTGCCCGGTTTAATAAATTTTTAACTTGTATTTACGATTGTTATGAAAACGCCGTGTACAACGTCAACGTCGACGCGTTCTCAGACAGTGTCCAAATATATAGTGAAAAACCAAAGTTTTTTATAGCAACACCAAGAAAAGGTTGCTCAATTTAGTACATTTTTGAAAAAAAATTTACGATTATTATGAAAACGCAGTCTGCAAAATTTCAGCTCTCTACATGAACGCGTTCTCGGACGGTGCCAAAATATACTGATAAATACGAAATTTTTGTTTGGCAACCGTAGTAAGGAGCTGCCCGATTTGTTTCATTTTAGATATCACATTCATTTTTTTTTTTTTGTAAAAAACCCGTGTGCAAAACTTCAGCACTCTCGCGTTATCGGGTGGACGGACGAACGGACAGCCCGACGGAGGGGCAGACAAGCGACAGAAAAACAAACAGACAGGTGGACGTGCAAATATCAAAATAACTTTTAATATTACGCGTGGGTGTCCCATCCAATAATTGAAAAAGAAGATGCCCTTAATACAAAGTCGTTACATTTATGGGTCGAAACATCTTTGTAATTTGTAAAAATGCTTCACCTTCGAAAAAGTATACCCGCGTTCCACTTTTCCTTACAAACAAATGACGCGAAATCAAAAAAAAATTTGAATTCTCGGTCCGAATTTTCGGTTTGAAAAATTTATGAAAACTAGAAGAACTTAATTTTTTTAAATTTCGTTGTAGTAAATTCATATCTAAGTTCTTTAAATTTAATAAATAATCAGGAAAAAATATTGTCAAATTAAAAAGTTATGACAGCAAATGTTGAAATAGTTTTCGTGAAAGCCGAAAACAGCAAAAAAAACACTATTTTCAATTTGAGCGACCTCTAAACATTATTGACTTTAACTAACATTTTGCGTAGATGTTTAAAATTACATTAGCTAACAAATTTTGTATGAGCACTTAGTCATTTTAACACTTCTGTTTTTTGGACCACTCTAAGATATATATATATATGCATGTTTTGTGTCCTTGTTGTATAGCGTGCCGTCCTCATTCTCCACAGGAATGATGCTGCAAAAGAATTTCATTTATATATTACATAATAATAATAAATAAAATAGAGATGCCACTCACCGAAATTTCAGTTAGAGGGACCTAAACGGTTGTTTCGACTTTGTAAAAGCCGCTTAAAGTTGAAACTTTGAACCCCCGCCCCTCCCAGAGATTCCACTCCCGCAAAAATGAATAGCACTAAAAGATGCGGAATAACGAAATCTACGTAAATATCAAGTTCGGTAAAAAAATGTTTTTTCGAAAAATACCTGTCTAATAGCCAGTTAAGATTCCCGTACAATGACATATAAATGGTTGTCGTAGGTTAAAAACTGTAGGAGGAGATAGAATCTTAGCACTTAGGGACGTCATTTTGGAAAGGGGACATAATACACAAATTTTTTCATAGTTTTGCCAAGTTCGTCCAATGGCGATATTTCGAATAAATGTACACTGAAGCGCGACAAAACTGTTGGTGAAATGAAAAATCATAGAGAAAACAGTTTTTTTTAAATAACTGAAGGCACAATTATAACTTATTATGCATTCTTAGAAAGGCCAATATGTTTTCTATAAATAAAGGTTTGAACGTCACAATCGATTAATTACAATAGAACTTATGACGAAATTTTTCTGAAGAGGTATGCAAAACCTCGAAAATCGATATTAACGATTTACTACAAAATCAAGTAGAGTTCGACATAAAAGGATATGGACGTTTTTGACCCAAATGACCGCTACGTTCATCCCCTTAAAGGATTAAAGACATTTCCGGAACACCCTGTATATATATAATATTAGTAAAAAAAATTAAACCGATTCCAATTGGGAGGTATTTTGGGAAAATATGGGAAAACTTCCAAAATAGGGGGCGGTTTCTGATAAAGCCGACGGCCTCAATAGGTGAAGGGATCAGTTTTGAGAGAAATTCGGAGCAATAACTAGTGTGTAACTTAAATTATTTAAAGTTAAAAGAAATTATTTAAAGTTGGGAAAAAAATTAAATTTAAACGAGGTGTTAAAGGAATAACAAGAAAAGGAAAGGGAGAAGGAAGGAGGAAAATTTCGGCGGTCTAAAACCAGAGACAAGAAAAAAAGGAAAACGGATTGATCGAAACAAAATGGATTAAGAAAAGATAAGTGCGCCGTGTGCCATTTTTTTTTTTGAGATTTTCATATTTTAAATTTCATTATTATATTGCTTGATAAGAAACTATTGTGCTACCTTGCATGTTAGATCGCAATTTCATTTTCATTGTTCTTATCGAAGGAACTTATACCGAGGTATATATTGTGTAAGTTACGAGTGTTGATAATTAGAAGTGAGGAAAAAGTGCCAAAGTTAAGTTTATACTTTTAAACCGAAGTAAATTTTCCGCATAAAACTTATATAGAGTTCGTGGACTCAAACAAACCACGTAGCGCCCACTACAGGTGATATATCTGCTTCGTTTACCACCCAACCCTTTCTCTATAGCTAGTCGGCAGACCTTTCTTTTGCTCTGGAAACAGAGTATAACAAATTTACAGCAGCGGAATCCTTCAAATTTAAACAGTTTGGTATAAAAACAGAATGTTGATTTGGTAGAAGTGATTTTTATGCAGCAGCCAAAAGGATTCATTCAACGATGAAAATGGACGTGTATGCAAACTTCTTAAAAGTTTGTATAAGTTTATATGGCCTCAAGCAAGCATCCCGTTGCTCGAACGAGAAATTTACAACATTCCTCCATTCGTTCAACTTGAAAGGCTTATCCGTGTGTTTTGACTGGAGTGGATGTAGTCCAACAATCTATATCGTTGACGGCATCATCGCAAATGAGGCGAGTATATCAGCAGTTATCAATCATCTCCAGCAAGAGTTCCAGGTGAGAGTGTTTGAGGCTAGTCACTTTCTTGGTTTTGAAGTCGTACAGAATGTAGATGGATTGATTCATCTTAGTCAACCAAATAATGCTGCGAAAATTGTATCCAAGTTTGGTATGATGAACGCTAATATTTACGTTTGCAACCCCTGAAGAGTCATCATTTTACGAAGGCTTTGATGCTGACGGAATCATTTTGCGAAATTTTCCATTTTTTGAGGCAGTAGGAAATTGCCATTGCAAAAATTTGCCTTGGGTGTGGTCAGTCGATATATGGAAAGCCCTCCAGAAATTCATATAAAGGCGCTTAAGCGTATCATACGATACGTTAAGGCGACGCAGAATTATGGTATTCTTTTAAAATCTAATTTAATCTTGATTGTTTCAGCGATACTGATTATGCTGATGATCCAAATACCAGACGTTCAACTAGTGGATATGTGTTCTTGCTAGGTGATGATCCTATTTCATGGGAATTTCAATGCCAACGTAGTGTGGCATTATCTACAACTGAGGCCGAGTACGTGGCTGCAGGCAGTCAAAGAGTTCGTGTGTTCAACAGTTGCTAAAAAACCTATTTTTTCGTCAAGAGAACATTAAATCAACGCTATACCTGAACAACCAGAGTGCCATCCGGCTTTTGAAGAACCCTGAATTCCACAAGTGCACCAAGCACGTTGATGTTAAGTATCACTTTGTGAGAGAGAAGTTCGCCCAAGGGATTCTGACCTCAAACACTTGCCAGACGTTTTCACAAAGGCTGTACGGAAGGGACTGTGCACAAGAAATCGAAATTTAATTGGTGAAGTCCCAATTTAAATTTGTTGAGTAATGTTTTTTGCATTATATAACCAATTTATATACTTATGTAATATTTTTTTTGGTTTTGTTTGATGAGCTGTTTTTTAAATTGTCAGTTTTTTCTGGTTTTTCATATGAATGGAAGTGTTAGTGTTGAGAATACTACTAGTATGAGTTCATAAATAAAAACAGCGAAAAAAACTCTCCTAAGTCTTTATAGCACTCACACACACACAGTCACATTTTAATTTTTCATAATAAATACTTTGCCTGCTGTTCAGTTATCGAAGGTGCTAGTGGTTTTTCTTAACAAAAGTACATACCAAACATGTAATCCATATCAACAAAGCAAATTCAATAAAGAACGAAAAAAGCAAATAATATAAAAGAACAATTCAGTCTGAAATTGCAGTCCGCATATGCTCTGCTCAATCTTCATGTGTTAGAGAACTTAGGAATAAAAGATCGTTAAGTCTTGAAGGCTCCCAATTTCTCCCACATTTATTAATTATAACTCCTGCCTTAGAAAACAATCGCTTCGATGGCACCGAAGTTGCGCTGATACTTAAAAATTTCATAGATGATGAACGTAATAAGTGCTAGAATCGTTGGTCCAAAATTTAATTGGATTCAAGTGTATTGACTTTATTGTGCTTTAGAATAACTTTTCAGTTGCGCGTTAAATACAGTAACCCAAGCTGTTTTTAGTATATATTTGTCCGGATTTGCATATTTCATCATTTTTTGACCAAATAGAAGAATCAACATCTTTTATAAAAAACAAAAATACATATAATATTCTTCTTGGTAAGCTGTAACAGATCTTAGAGATTCAGATTTGTAGACTAGCGATGAATTGCTCAATTTGTTGGATGGGAAGTAAAAGTAGCTTTGATAGATCGTAGCTGTAATATCGACGATAATTTCGATAGGATATGGGTCGATAAGATATTGCACAGCTCTATTACTGACCCTATCAGTGTATTTATTGACTTAAAATAAATTAACTCTAGTGAATGACAATCCAATAGCATTGTCGGATGGTGCCAGTAATATGTTGGGCCACAAAGCAGGAACTGCAGCTCACTTTTAGAAAATTATCTTGTAGTCATTATTTGGCACAGAACGCAGTTGGCTTTAGTCGATGCGATAAAAGAAATATGTAAAGTTACTTATTGTCAAATTTTCATAGAAAAATGTACTGCCTTTATCATCGATCAAATAAAAATTGCATACAAGTAATAATAGCGTGGTGTCTTTGAAAGGAAGGGACGCATTACAGCAGGTGGTTTTTATTTTTGCTTCCATCAACAACCGAACAACATCCAAAAAGATGTATGGCATTCAATACGACCGGGATCTATATATAGCGTCGTTCGTTCGCCAATTATAGGATAGCTAGACTCTATAAGAAATGGTTCTAACCCGGGGATTACACAAGTCAGTAGAACTGACACTGACGGCGTTGGACACTTACACAGGCTCGTGTAAACTATTACTGACTAGTCTGTACTGACAAGATTTCTGACCAGTCAGTACATACTACTCAATAAACTGTCAAATGAAAAATTAAGATGGCGAAAATTGAAAATAAGAGGGGGGGGGAGATTACTCGAGAACGCCATCACTGAAATTTTGCGCACGGCCTTTTTTCAAAAAAAAAAGTAAATATAAGTCCAAAAATGGGACAAATCGCGTAATTCATTCGTAGGGTTGCCATACAAAACTTTCTCTTCTACTATATATTTGGACAGCGCCTGAAACCGCGTCGACGTACAGAGCTGAAATTTTGCACACAGATATTTTTAAAATAATGCAAAATTTAAGTTCGAAAATGCGACGAATCGGGCAACTCCTTAGTAAGGTTGTCATACCAAAATTCCGTTTTTAACTATATATCTGAACACTGCCTGAGAACTCGTCGAAATAGGGCACCGAAATTTTGTACAAGATGTTTTAATTGTAATCAAATGTTTACATATAAAGCCTAGTACGCTGTTCAAGCGAAAATTTCGCTTGCATTCTGGGCATATAATTCTACACGAAAAAAAGTTGTGGAGAAAATGTAAAATCACAAATTAAATAACATTAAACTGACTGAAGTAATACACATAAAATCACAAATTACATATATGTGCCAAAGCACCAAACATCAAAGGGTATATCTGCCAAATTTTCCGTCCGAAATATATGTCTGGATGTATAAATCGCTGCGGAAAAATTTCTCCACTTCATATTAGCGCCATCTGCATTCCATGATCTAAACATTAATTTTGTCTTTCGAACAGCATACTACTTTACGAAATCCCAAACCGAAATTTTCGTGTGACTTTTCGCCCACATTTTTTTTACATAGATTTTATATAGGAAACGAAATTTTCGCTTGAACAGCGTACTACGCTTAATGTAGAAACGATCAGTCCTAGACGTTTTTATTGTACTGAAAAGTTCTTCAGAATATGAAATCTTATGAAATTGGTTATAATCATTTTTACTGCCACACGGACCGTTCTAGATATATATGCGAAAAACCATTTCATGGGTGATCAGATGAAATCATGTATGTACATATGGGCATTCATCTAGGGTATCATCAGAATTGAGCACCTTGCAGCAAAAAGGAGGCAGATCCATTTTTAACAATTTTTGGCAAATTAAAAAAAAAACACCGTTCAAAAATTCCGGATCAGCATTCTACTTGTACCAAACAGTAATGGGAGCAGGTCCAACATCTGCAGTAATTCGTCTATTTCTGATCGGATCTGCATACGAAACGATGAAGAAATTTTTCTAAGAATCTTGTACGTAATATGTAAAAAACTCAATGGACCTGCCCCCTTTGCTGTAGGTCCTCAATTGGTCTTATAGACTTAAACGACTGCGATGTTAATTTGATGTCTCTTATTGATATTTCCGTCTAAATTTAACAGATCTCTATTGATTTATGCAATTCTTTATGTATAGGTATAACTTTTAAGTAATCTCTAGAAAATTATTCTCCCTATTTTCCGAGCTTCATACTTTAAAGCGAATATTTTAATCTGTCTCACAAAATTGATTCTGGGATGCACGAAAAGTTTAAACAATATGACAAATTTGGAAAATATTCGCATTGAAAGGCATGCTTATGCTCTATTAATTCGATGGGTCAATCGCATGCTTTTAATTCCATGGAGACTGTTAATTCACCGTTAAATTTTTCCACCTGATGTTTTCGCACAAACTGAACTCCAGCTAAAATCTCATTTTCATTTCAATTTTATTTAAGTATTTTGTGCTAATTATGTATGTACATATATGCACTTATTTAGACCACCAACATTTGTATAAAATGGAGCCTAATGGTTCAGATTGTGAGTGCGCCCTAGAAATGTAGTGAAATTTACAGTGCAGGCAACTGAACAACGACAAAATCATGGCAACCATGCAAATAGCAAATTACAAGCATTTAAAACGTACTTAGCAGAAATGTTCACTAATGTTGCAAATGCATTTTGTATGGAGATGGTGTGCCCCGTTTGCTGCACGTCTATTTTTACTCATTTAGATCTCCCTCTCGTTCTCAAGACGTTTCGTCTCCCCCTTCTGCCATATATAATACAAGGGCATTTTGTGAAACAGTTCACTTGAATTGTGGGATGAGATGTGCCCTGGCCTGGCATGGTACTATCATATTCAATTAGAACACAATTTCGGAAGCTGAGTGAAACTGGAGCTAAATGAGGATGTGCATCCCCGCAGTAGTTTGCACTTGCACTTTGGGGTTGTTTCCATCATAGTCCATTGGAGCAGCGTTGGCGCAGCTAAATTGCACACATTCACACTATTCCAGAGTAATTTTGTGGTTCTTTTCAGCTCCTCGAGTATCTGGGTACGTACAACGAGGTAATTTGAAGTTTTATACGAACTCGTACCCAGTTTGGCGTAGATAATTACGAGAGCTTTATCTCTTCATTGTCTAATTAGGAAAATTGTGAAAATTTGCAGAGCAGGAGGTGCACAATCAGTTCACACAGCAGTTGGAGCATGTTAAGAGATTGTTAATGAAAAAGGTCAAATTCTTGTACAATATAACTACATACATAGTGCAGCAACTATGCATCGTTAATGATTGCCGAGTACACAGGAATACTTGTTACCGCGCGACATGACGGCAAACTAAGTGGGGCTTACCAGATTCGTTGAATTAAACTTGAATTCGATTCGAGAACAAAGCGATTATTTAGAGCACAATGTAAACTGTTGCTAGAATGAATACCTCCATTCACGAATATTTTCTATATGCTTGCTAATTGACGAAAACTTTCACAAAGAGGATGTTTCCTATTTCGTAATTTGGTTCTGTTTTAATAACACTTCTATCCTGCTTTTGCGGAAGCGGAGTGTAGATATAACAACAACAATTTGAGTTCAGGCATCCATTGGAAGATTGTTGCAGGCATTTATTGTGGTTTATACTATGAAAATATCCTGTTCGTTTTCGTTTTTATACACATTTCATTTCAAGATTGAAAAGACACATGTTCATATACCTTTGGTATTCAGAGGTATAGCATTACTGGTGTATAAATATTGTCTTGTTTTTAGCCAAAATAATTATTACTGCAGACGATAAAAATAGAAATTGGCTATAGATAAATTAGCCGTTTTCGGAGTCAATAAATACAAATTTGAATTAATCCTTTGTTTAAATTACGGGCTAAATTGTCCGAAGTGTTAATTTCTATGCACAGGATATATTATAAAATGCCATTGTTAACCTAGCAGTGTATTATGACAATCCTTCTTCAAGTCACATGGAGTGAGTTCCAAAACAAAGTCACAGTGAACTACAGCTGACTACAATCGTTTCAAAACCCAGTAGTCAACTGAATTATGTCAGCTGAGTTGACTTTTGTGCATTCTGAAACATCTGAAGTTGATTAAGATAGTCAACTATCCCGAATTGTGCTCTGAACTGCTATCTAAGGGATAAGCCGGGATCTTTCAAGTTGAAGTATTTGGTTTAACGAACTTTTCAAAACCTTTCGTGAAATTCCAACTGAATTTATAATTTTAATTTTAAAATGAACGGGGAGGTAATCGGAGTTTTAGAACTGAATGGCGAAAAGTTTATTCAGGTTCAACATCAAAGTGGTATTTTAAATAGCTCTATTTTATAAACAAGGTGTTGTTTTAAGGTTCCCAAATGCGGCTCCTGTTTACTGAGGAATTAGGTCAACCTATATATGTATAAATTAAAAAGAATTAGTCGAAGGGGGCGGGGGGGGGGGCAGTTAAATAAATCCTAGAAGGTACTAATAGTTTCAATTCTGGTGAATCAGTAATTAGATCAAGAGAATTTATGTATTCATCGGCTAATCTAAGTATATTCAAACAAAAAAACAAAAAAAATCAGTGTTTCCTATGAGTATCAAAAGGTTTAAATACTTTCAGGTAAGAAAATATGGCAGAAAGATGTAGTAAAATTTCTTATACATTGAGGAGAAGGAGAAATTCGCAATACATCATTTAAAAATGATGCTATCTGGGGAAATAATTTCTCGAAGTTTGAAACGAAATGGCTTTAATGATTTAACCAATCAGTGCAAGTTTAAGTTTCATCTTCTAAAAAAAATATACGTCTGTCAAAGACAACAACAAGAAATCCGTTGTTTCACCGATTATATTTACATTTATGGAAGGATTTGATGAATTATTTTCCAAAGACCATATCGTAAGCTCAGTAGCTGCTCCTAAAAGTCTGCAATATACTCCCCTGCCAATCACAAGCAGAGACGTTTTGGAAAAAGATGCTAAAGTAAGTATGTCAAAATGAAGGAGAAACCGAAGATGTTTCTTTATCAGCTCTGAAAAGGAGACTGCCTGCAAATAGAATACTGCTGGAAGAGCTCCAATTATATAGAGATGCGAAAGCTACGAGGGAAAATAAAAGGAAAGAAGAATGAAATGCCGATGGGGATGGGGATGAAACGAAGAAAGTATTGCAGTGATGCGGCAGGCCATAGATACATACAAGGAAATTTTGAGCAAACTACTGGACAAATTGTGGATTAGTTTAATTCTACATGAAAAGGTTGCAAAATTTATTTTTCTGTGTATATACTATAAATGTTATTAGATTTAAAAGAAATTACCAAAACCGATTGGTCGAAGTATCATGCATCATGCCATCAAATTTCTCAATATTTCGCCGGATCGCATTGTTTCCAAATTCAGAGCTCTACATGTAGAGAAACTTGCTGCAGATTGTGGTACATATTCGATCATGAAGATAACTGTCTCTGCATTCCTCTGGAAGTCTGTGGCAATTGCAGCAGGGATTGCGACCAATTTGTTCATGTCTAAATACAGCGATCTCCGCCAACAGCTAAAGAGCAGAGTAAAAGCCTTCTCACCTACTTGCCTAGTAGATGAATGTGACTTACTAAATTTTTTTGCACCCAGTTAGTCTGCAATTATCAATGAAACGAGGAATGCACCACTTCCCAAAATAATGTCCTTTCCTGAAAAATAATTGTCAAATTTTCTTCAACTTGCTGAAAAATCAATGAAATTTTGAAAATACGCGCATCGTGGACTGAACCGGAATATCCAACAGAACAATTTTTAAAAACTATTTTGTGATCACATATTGCCTGCAAGGTTATCAAATGAAATCTCTTTCGACTAGTGTAGCAATGCGCATGCTCTTTAGGGACTTTTATTGGAACATATGTACTATCCATAGCACCTATCACATTTTTTAAGCGAGCAAATTTTGAAAATCCTTTCTTAATAACTTCCTTTTCAAGTTATCATTGGCAGCTATTTTGTTTGTGGCATCTGTTACACGAAAAATTGTTCTAGATAGTGTTGCCAACTGATCTATTATGAGTTATGTAATAAATAATAGTAGGTTTCAATTTATTACAGAATTGTCTGTGGTACTGATAACTTTCCTATGTTGTAAGTAGCCAGGTGACTGCAAGTAATTGCTACCTTGCCTTCTTGTGGTCTTTCTTTTGGCACTACAATTCTTTTTTCAGCAACTTTTGATAATATGAACTCAAAGGCTGCTCTAGTCAAGCGAAAACTCTCCCAATATAATTGTCAATGTGCACAGCATCTTCTTTTATATTTAATAGTAGTAATGGTACCTCATCACTTTCATCGTCACAATTGAAATCTGAAGTAGGTCTAGACTATTAAAATATATTAAAATATTATATTTTAAGATATTGCTATTATGAATTTGAAATTAATTACAACCATTCTTACTAAATTTCGTGGGTTTTCCTAAGTTCGCCTCCAAAATATAAAGTCAGTATAAATAAAATTATACAATCAATATAAATGACAGTTCTTGTACTTTTAGCTAACTCATATCGTTCCAAAACCTCAACAAGTTTTAGTTAATTTCAGACGGCTTGACATAACTATGGCATAGCTAAAACTATAGTTGGAGTTATGTGTTGGAATGTACTCCGAGTGTGCGTTCATGAAGCAGGCTGCAGCCTCGGCCACGGTAGCTATCTTGTAACTAGGCATAGATACATGTGGCTACTCCTGACTTTAGGCGTTTGCCAGCTTTGGCAATGTCATAGTTGGGGTATGAGTTACATTAGCTGTAAATATAATATTGCATTTATGATACATATGCAATCTATAACATAACTATTGTCATAGCCCAGATCTTAGCTAGTAAGGTAGAATTTAAGCCAGGTCAATAATCATATCGTCATCATACCATTTAGCACAAATCATAAAATTATTTAAGCTAACGCAATAAAAAACTGTTATTGTGCATAAGATCGTCGAACCAGCGATCAAAATTCACCACAGTGAGCAATGGCTTTTTGCTTTATATGCATTTTCGGCAATATTCACGCCAGGCATAATTATTATATGTATATCACGCGACGAATTGCACTTGATACCTAATAATTATTGACCTGAGAATTACTGCGGGTCAGCATGCTCATTGCGGAGATTGTTCATCGCCGAAGTCGATGAACCCTCCTTTTCGGTCAGGTATTACATGGAATTTGTAATTAATTGTATACAATCGATTTATTATAAATAAGCTTCAACAAATAAATAAATATATCAGTTTTGCTTCAAACGTTACTTCGGTGTTTTATTTTGTAATTCAGTACCAGCAGTTACAATCATCGTGAGTGCCCAGCTATCGACCAATTTTGATTAGTGTTTTGGAGTACCTACCGATACAAGTATCGGTATTTCACTCTACAGTGATCTAGATTCTTATATCTGGGCCAATTCTCAATTCTAACAACTATAAATACTTGCTTTATCGCGTAAGCGTTTCCCACGTTTATTATGTAAATTAGTGTAACAATTATAATAACTTTTGTTTTATTTCCTGTAATATAAAAATAACACTAGCCATAGCTGGCTACGAAGCCAGCTACTTGGATTTTGTGAATGCTAGCAACTGTCATTTAGTCAATCCAAGAGTCTACTTATTGCATTTCTGAACAACAATAGCCACATCTATAACTTCCACAGTCGGCAGCAACTTACTTCCAGGCAACGTTTAGATAGCGCGAATTAACACTTTTAACAACTTACACAGTAAAAAATAATTTCTTAAAGTGAGTGGCAACAATTTGTGCTACACAGGCTAGGCATTTGTCGATAAGATTAGAGAAAACTCCACCTTGGAAAACTAAGATTAAGTTTTTATCCCAAAAATGTAAGTAGGATTATCTCCCTCAGGGAATTTTGGTTTCCCCCCCCTCCTAAAATTTAGGGAATATTGCCTAACATTCCCTAAAATATAACGAATTTTACATTGTTGTTTGTTTTTTTTCGCTGAAATGAACGGACTATTCCCTAAAATTTAGATAATATTCCCTAAATTGTAGGGAATAGGTGATAGCAGCGCACCACTCTCCACAATAGGTGAAGTTGACAGAAGATCACCCCTTTTAAAAAACATAAGAATGAGCTGAATTGCTCATTTCTTCTGGTCCATACTACTAAGTAGTATGGAAGTTATGTTGGTGCACTGGGCACGCTCAAACAACATATTGAAAACAATATATGACTTTTTCAAGAACAATGTGTGAATTATATAAACGAAAATATATTTCTATAAAAATGTTGCATAATACCTAATCCGTTGAATCTTCTCTTCCTTCTATCCAAGAGAGCTTAACATTTCGGGAATTTTACGTACTTTATAGGTTTTCTGGTGCCAAATACCTAAGTTCATTGAATGTTCCATTGATTTGGGAAATTAAATTGATTTTCCCTTTCTATCACAGAAAATTACATTTATTTTTGGGGAAAAACGTGTCTTAAATTTAGGGAATAGGCCTAATATTTTTTACTATGTAATATCAGGATACATATGGCCCGAACTGAAACAAAATACTGCTACCTGGTTTAATGTGAAATTTGTTGGATGTGCGAGACCATATCGCGACATTTTTTGTGTGAATGCCCTGGCCAAAGTTAACTTAACAGGTTAAATGATTAAGCAGGAAACAAAATGCGAAGATTTCAGTTAATTCTATTATCGGATACAGGGATAAATTGAAATTTTAGCTGATAAACTCTGATGATCGTAACATTGTTTTTCCAGCTTTAGGTTATCTTTGCCCTAGCCGCCCTACCGTCAGGATCGAATACATAAGACAAAATCTTGTGAGAATTGCGTAAAATAAATTAGCTTAATAAGTTCATAAACAACTCAGGCTGCCCTCGGCTCCCTGAGTGCTTTATTCATCAATGCCAAGATAATGATTTCAGGTACGTTTACACGATGTCTCTAATTTTTCGTACTTCCTAATAAATAGTTAGCTCTAGGTGAAATTAGTTGGAATCACTAGTGACCATAGCTATCCCACCTAACCTTATCTACCACACTCAGATAGAGATAGGCAACTAAAACCCGCTTGTTATGCATTGGAATTGTCTCTATGAAGAATTTGATTCAATATTAGCTTCTCTGATTTCCATCAGAAACCCAGGATTACAATTTGGATTACATACATGTATTAGAAATAGAAAAACAATAGATTTTTTAAAGAGATAAAAAGTTAAAAACAAAAGTCAAGGTTAAATGAGAACTTTTCATCTTTTCCCCTGACTAACGAATGAATTAAGGCACATGAAAAATGATCATAAAAAAAATCTGATGAAAAACAAAAAAAGAGATCTAGTATAGTTGTTTAAAGACAAGAATATATTTACAGCTCAAATGGAGTAATCGAGTTTATAACAAGTAAAAAAGCTAGAATTGGTCTAAGACCAATTCTTATGATACCCTAGACGAATTAAATTTCGTATGGTCACCGATCTATTCAAGATTGATTTTTGAAGTTGTTTTTCGCATATATTTCTAGAACGGGTTGTCACACATAAAAAATGATTATAATCAATTTTATAGGATTTCGTATTCTGCAGAAGTTTTTAGTACAATAAAAATGTCTTGGACTGATCGTTTTCAAAGTATACGTAAAAAACCTAAATTTTTATATGGCAACACCAAGAAGGAGTTGCCCGATTTATTCCATTTTTGACATTTTATTTGCTAATGTAGTAGAAACATCTTGTGCGAAATTTCAGCTCTCTACGTCGACGCGTTCTCAGGCAGTGTCCAAAGATATAGCGGAAACCGAAAT
Source organism: Dioctria linearis (assembly GCA_963930735.1). Classification (NCBI taxonomy): domain Eukaryota; kingdom Metazoa; phylum Arthropoda; class Insecta; order Diptera; family Asilidae; genus Dioctria; species Dioctria linearis. The sequence goes on along the minus strand of OZ005740.1, from coordinate 104,240,862 downwards.
TTTTATATGGCAACCCCACGAAGGAGTTGTCCGATTTGTCTCATTTTCGAACTTAATTTTACTTTTTTTTTAAAGTCCGTATACAAAATTTCAGCTCTCTAAGTATACGCGTTCTCGAGTTATCGTGCGCACAGACAGAGAGACAGACGGACGGACGGACGGACGGACAGACATGCAAAAATCAAAATAAGTTTTAATATTATGCGTGGGTGTCCAAACCATTTTGCTCTACCATCATTATTTCGAGGTGTTACAAACGGAATGACAAACTTAGTATACCCCATAGATTTCATCTAGGGTATAAAAAGGTGCGTGGTTGGAAAATATAAATTCAAATTATTTGAGGATAAGATTCGTCGTATAAATATATGTAGGTCCTGTTGATAGTTAAACACATACAAAGACTATAATTATCATATGATATAGTAGGCATCATTAAATAAATTTGACATTAATCAACATATCTCCTTACATGAGACTTCGAAAAATTTGTTACCTATCCATTTAATATGTTAACAAACTAAATATTCAAAGGTAAGCTGACAAATTAAATTCTAAATACTACCCTCAAGTAGAAACTCAACTTAACTTCAATTAAATTATTTTAATAAATGCGAGATTCTTGTATCTTTTCCATTTCCAGAATGGAAATTTGTATACTCAACGAGACGCTAATATTTTCTATCAACCTGGCGTGTAGTTTACTCTGAATTTATTAAGAGTCAAGAGACCAGACGTGTCGCGCCAACCTGCTAAGAACGGAGCAATAATTGTTTCCATCTGGTGTCTACAGCTCTCAAAGGGCACTTCGTATCTTTTTGCTGCAAAAACTTTCATGCAACATTGAAAATACTAAACTGCTGCCAGGTAATTTTGGCATATGCAATATTTCTGCCTTAACATCGTGGTATCATCGAACTGCTGCTGTTTTGCACACCTGGACAATTGCAGATGCTGATGGCGTCGCTTCAAGAAGGCAATACATCAAGCTAGAGACTGGGAGACTTGATAATTTAAGACGTGAGATTCCTTTTATTAAAGAAACACGTGCAACCTCCCCTTTTTTATACGTTATTTCACATTTTTTTTAAGCTCTAAAGAGATTTGTTGTGTTATTTGTATATTTCTTTGGTTGGGTATTTCATTTTCAGATTTTTTTACAACTTACCTGTGTATCTCAAGGGTACCTTATACACCTAATATACCGGAAATTGAAAGGAACACAATATTAGGTACTCTTTGTCTACGAAGTTGTTTTAATTTTTATTACTGAAGCTATAGATGTGTTGTTTGCAAGTTCAAATTTATTTAGAGAAATGGAGATTAATTCATTTTTAAGTGGGAGAAAAGGTCCGTGGACATTATAGTCTTGTTCACTTCATTACACCTTTGATTATACCACTTATAAAATAAACACTAGACATGTCAGCAAATACCACTGAACACATCGATTATATTTGTTTTGAGCATTACCATAACGAACGCCATTGGGCATCACATGGGCTATGCGGAAAAGACTTTACAAGGTTTCTAATTGAAGGTATTTCTCCTGTACAAATTTAAGGTGGATCTAAATGATGCTTTTGGATTTAATAAATTAATTTTTTTTAATTTGCCGACAGCGTTTTATTTGAAAATTCAATATATTTTATTTTATTAAATTAATTTCGCTGTCAAAGTTCTAAAGGCACAGCATCTTATGCGAATACTCCAAATTACGACAGCCATCTTCCGACGGCCGACGAAATATCCGTCGGGATTGATCACATTCTAATTTGGTCTAACAGAATCAAACTAATGAAATTGTTTTCGCATTTATTTTTGTCATTTTGACGTTGTAAGACACAGCGCTAATTAAACAAAAAAAACATAAACATGGATGTTGAGGAAAAATTGTGTAAAGGCACAAAATAATTTACAACTTATAGGAAAGTAGATAAAAATCTTTTGATATGGGATATTGAGGGGCGCTTATCCCTTGTGTCAATGGATAAAATAAATGACGTAAACGAACCCATAACATGTCCGGGTATGTAACCATATTTACGTATATTTCTGTGGAACTGTTTCATTTTTTTGCTTTGTATATAAGGAGAATATTTAGTCAAACAGTTCCTAAGAATTATATTTTATGATTAGATCTGTTCCGAAAATTGGGTCTGCTGCATATTATGGCTTACAAAACTTGGAGGTAGGATAATTTTTGATGGCAGCACTACAGTTTTTCGAACATTTCAAGGACAATTCGTTTATGTGTATAAGTATAAGTAGCATTTTTGTATAATATTTTGGATGTGAATCCTCTGGCAGCCTTCATTATACGCGTACGTTACTGCAAGCTCTTGGTGAAGGCCTCACCATGCCAGCTGTACAAATCAGAGCTGCGAATTCACACATTATGAGGAACTTCGGGATCAGATATGCTATCGAATGCATGATGGGACACCAAATACCAATCAAATCTACATTCACGTTAAGTGGACCAGCAACACGGGATCAAACAGGCAGACCGAAATTCAAAGGTAGCTGCGGTATTTGCAAAGAGGAGGGTACTTTATTTTATTTAGAACTTCATCAAAGATCTGACTACTAAGTTTACAAAAAGAAAAAAAAAATTATACATATGTAAACAATGATAATGACCAAAAGTGAACAAACAATAATAATAAAATGAAAAGTAACTTTAACTAAGCTGATCTCTCATAATTGACTTTTTGAAAGATGAAAGTCAATGCAATCAAACTTGTTGTTAAAGAGACGAGACATTGATGAAATCGGCTCGTGAAAACCATAGTTCATGAGGAACGACGAGGAAGTCGTGGTTCCTCAAGGAGCGCGCAGGAATAGATATATTGAAAGTATTTAAGAGCTCAGGAGAATTTGTCGCTCCCTGTTTACACTGAAACGCAAAAACAACTCTGGAAGCTTTTCGCCTATTTCCAAGAGAATCCAATGGAAAGAGTTTAAGCCTATCAACATATGGAGGTAAAATAATAGGGTTATGCCATTGAAGTCCACGCAGAGCAAAACGAACGAATCTCCGCTGCACAGCCTCAATTCGATTTATGTATACAGCATAAAAAGGAGACCAGACCGGACTGGCATACTCCAAAATAGGTCTACCGAATGTGCAGTAAAGGACTTTCGTTATGAATGGATCATTAAAATCCTTTGACCATCTCTTTACAAACCCCAGAGTAGCATTAGCCCTGGCAACGATTGTATTAATATGATCCTCGAAGGAAAGACGTGTATTAAGGAAGACACCCAAGTCCTTGGTTTTGTCAAGTCTACATAATAAGCATCCATCTAAGGTATAACTGAAGTTCAATGGCCTCCTTTTACGAGAAAAGGACATAGCAGTACATTTGTTGATGTTGAGAGGAAGACAGTTAATAGCACACCATTTATGAAAGGTGTCTAAGTCCAAATTTAGAATTCCACACTCGTTTTCATTAGAAACAATACGGAACATTTTGGCATCGTCAGCATAGCAAAGTATTCTTGAATTAGTCAAAATCAGAGATACGTCATTAATGAAAATAATAAAAAGGAGTGGTCCGAGATGGCTGCCTTGAGGAACACCAGAAGTATTATCTATTACGTCAGAAAGAGCTTCGCGAAATATAACTCGCTGCGTACGATCCGATAAATAAGAATGAAGCCAATTGACAAAAACAGAAGGAAAACCAAGAAGAGTCAGCTTATGAATCAAGATTTTATGATTGATTCGGTCAAAAGCTTTACTAAAATCCGTGAATATGCAATCAACTTGCTTTCCGCTTTCAATTGCAGAAATGCAGAAATTGGTAAACTCTAACAAATTAGTCGTAGTAGATTTATCCTTCGTAAAGGCATGCTGAAAAGAGCGCAGGAAAGGCTTGCAGTGGAACGACAAAACATCGCAAACCATGGCTTCAAATATCTTACGAATACAACATAACTTAGCGACGGGTCTGTAGTTAGAAATGTCGCACTTATTACCCTTCTTGTGAAAAGGAATAATCAAAGAAAGCTTCCACTGTTTAGGAAAAACACCACAGGTTAAAGATAAATTAAATAAATAACACAAAACAGAAACGATGGACGTAGCACAATGTTTTATGAGCGTGGAAGGAACGCCATCCGGACCAATAGAAAAACTATCAGCTATGCTTGAAATGTACTTGAAGAAAGACGCTTCATGGAACAACAGGTCCGTTGAAGAGAAGTCATCGGAAGCTTCGTCAAATGGACGGGTATTGAACCCTTCATAAAAAATGTATGCTTTTAGCTTGGTAACGTATATTTAAAATTCATGTCTATTTTCTGACGAACCACAGAATACTCTTCAAAAATTTTATATCATATATTAGCTACAAATAGAACCCTTGAGCGATGGATGAAAAATTTCAAAGATTAGATAATGCAAACAATACCTGGGTATGTAGGTATTGACACAAGGGTTAAATACAAATGTTAAAATTATGACATTTTGCATTTAACAATTTTAATATTTTTTAAAAAAGTGCAAGAGCGATATTTTTAAAAATTATCGCCGGCAAGATTACATGCAATCGGGGAGCTGTAGAATCTTCTTTTTCACAATCGCCGCTCGCTGAATTAGTTGTAATTGTGTTTGCAATTTTTCAACTACCTGTTTTGGCATCGGATTTCGGTGTTTAAGCCTTAAAAGTGTAAGAATATATTCTCCATTTGTCGTATTTGTTGCTTCTGAATTTTCAAAGGAAAATAATGTGAAATAGTGCAATAGATACTGCAATTGTCCCAAAATGCATTTAATTACAATCTCAAAACATGCAACGTAAAATATTTTAAAACTTTATGCATTTTTACTTAAAATTCCTTTTGAGAGTCTGGAACTCAGAAACTGGCTTTTGGCACTAAAATCGAAAAACTATATTATATTTTTGACATAACTATTTCTTAATTTCTGAATGCAATTATTTGGCAGCTGCTGATACATAGACAATGGCAAACACATCCTCGTTAAAATAAATTATTGTTTACACAATGCAGTTTGATTTTCATGAAATTTAGATACCTTAACATGATAAAGACACATTAGTAGATTTTAAATAGTCCGGAGTACATGATAAATGAACTCCAAAAAGGTAGCAAATCTACGCCGATTGGAATATAGTGGAATCACTGGCCGAGCTCTTTATTTTTATCTCATTCGTAAAAGAATCAGAGAAATGAAGGAATCTCGGGAGAAATTCGAAACTCTCATTTCTTACTTACATTCATGGTTATTCGAGAAAGCGAATTCTTCGCGAAAATGCATATATATCTATATATATCAGCCTTCGAAGATGTATATTTTAAACTAAGTGGAGCCAGCCGGCATTGCCGGGCGATAGTACATATGCCTAAATGGGCGGTGTTGGGGTTTGAAATGAGTGGGGTGGTTAGAAATTCATAATATCTAAGCTATCATCTACCTCAATCGCGCGATTTCGTACTCCAGGGTTTCTGTGTCTGCATTTGTGTGTTTGTGTGCTGCGTGCATGCGGCCATGTGCATGCAGGTGCGTGCGCGCATACATTTATATGTGTGGGAGAGACTAGTTCTCTACGTCGACGCATTCTCAGGCAGTGCCCGTATATAAAGTAAAAAAACGAACCGGCGGGAATATTCAGTCGATAGCCTGATGATGCCTCGATAGGGCGAAATGCGTCGCACTCGTATAAAAAGACCTCTTTCTTTTTTTAATAAATATTTTAAAAGTTAACAAGTGTTTTCAATCAATCATCATGAAATTCAAACAAGTGCCATCAAAAAATTCAATCAATTAAAAAAACGAAATTTGTTCATGGCAACATTGGCAGCCATACGAAGATGTTGTGCGATTGGTCCCATTTTCTAACTAAAATTTCCGTTTTTTTTTCTAAAGACCCGTGTGCAAAATTTCAGCTCTCTACGTCGACGCGTGCGGCTGTGTCCAATTATATAGTGGAAAACTAAAGTTTTGTACAGCAACACCAATAAAAGGTTGCACCATTTGCGCCACTTTTGGATCTTGCAATTTTTATGCCGTGTACAAAATATGAGCTCTCCCCTCGACGCAGATAGTGAAAAACCAAATTTTTGTATGGAAACACCAAACTGGGGCTTACATTGCTCTGAAAACACCATGTACCAAATGTTAGCTCTCTACGTCGACACATTCTCAGGCAGTTTCAAATATATAGTGAAAAACGAAACGTTTGAATGGCAACCCTACGAAGAAGTGTTCCGATTGGTCCCACTTTCAAACTCAAAATTAATTTTTGTTTTAAAAATGCCATGTACAAAATTTGAGCTCTCCACGTCAACGCGTTCTCGGGGCAGTTTACAAATATAAAGTGAACCACAAAGTTTTGAATGGCAACACCAAGAAGGGGTTGCCGATTCCAATTTTTTTTTCTTAGAAAACTTGTTCTGAGAATTATGAACAAAACAAAAAAAAGCGACCCAAATCAGCCAAGCCGTTTTCAGGTACTGTTGTAATATACATGCGGATTTTTAGGGCTCCGTACCCAAAGGCTAACAACGGGAACCCTATTACTAAGACTTCGCTGTCCGTCCGTCACCAAGTTGTATCTCATGAAGCGTAATAGGTAGAGAGTTGAAATTTTCACAGAATATGTACCTCTATTGCTGCTATAACAACAAATAATAAAAATAAAATTAAAGGGGGCTCCCATACAAGAAATGTGATTTTTTCGGCGCTTTTTCCTTCGTTTTATTCTCATTCATTATTATTATCATAAGTAGGCATTTTTTTTTCAAATGACAGCATTATTATTATTTTTTGTAATGATAGCATTATTTTTTCAAATGACAGCATTATTTTTTCACATGACGCCTACTCTCATTTGAACAAATAAATTAAAAGTACATAGTGTTAAATTTTGTACGATGCGATGGTACGGAAACCTTCGTGCGCGAGTCCGACTCGCACTTGGCCGGTTATTATTTATGTCGATTCTATTTAAAAACTCGATTGTTGTAATTCGCAATCGTCTACGGCCAAAGTGTTTAGTCGTCTTTATACCTTAAGCCACGATTACACATGGCAACTTTTGCCGTTTTTCGATGGTTGAAATGTGTCAACAAGTGTGAAACCCGAAAATTTTAACTTATAGCTCGACTGCGCGCGGCTTTTACCTAACTGTGCAGTTTCGAAGGTGTGTAGTGTAAGCGTCTAATGTTGGGGTTGCAGGTTCAGTACGAAGATTTTAGTTTGATTGAAACTTTTGCTGCGGCTGCAAGTGCAGTTTTTTACTGAAGATTTTTAAATGCGAACGTGTCGAACCAGTGCTTCCTTGTCCAAATCGCAGAGATAGTTTTTATGCAAAATACCGCCCTAAAATATTGGCTATATAATGGTTTGGTTATTTGGTTTGGTTTCCCGTATAATGGATATTTTATGGATATAATGCACACTATATGTCACCAATCTTGATGAAGTAGGGTTTTGTGCCCGGAAATAAGAATGTAAGATGATGGTCAAAGGGTTTTCTTAATAAAGTTACTAATTTTCACAATGGATCAAATCATTATCCATGCTGTGTAAACATTCCTGATTTCGCTGAAGTATTTTACAGCTATATTTGTCACGTTATTCTGCATTCAACTAGTGTTTGCACGAATGGAGACTATTGAAAACAAAGTTGCACTTGAGCTGTGCGCAGTAATAACTTTCTCGAAAATTTACAGTTTTTCAGATGCGCATAGCACTACATATGAGAACCGGCGCAAATTTTACATCTGTAAGCTAAAATCATCAATGTGTTGCGTACCTTCAGTAAACTATTATTTTTCATGTGTCTTTCTTTTGTCTAGTCGTTTTTGATTTTATTTTAATGTAACTGCTGTAATTCTACGGCTCAATTTGGGACACTTTTATCTGTATCTTCTTCACTAGCAAGGAGAAACATTATATATCCAGATTTTTTCTCTGACTGCTTATTTTCGGCTATTCGCTCTTGAATTCGTGATGTTCCTTCAACTATGTTGTC